>LPNX010099211.1:167456-254113 GCA_001517045.1 Pseudotsuga menziesii
AGACTAGAATGTGCAATCTGTCCGACCTTACGGTGCCTTTTTTGTTTTGATTTGCAGGTTTTATCAGGTACAACTTCAAATGGACTCATAAATCCCTCCTCTCACCCCATTCACAAGCTATTCAGAATGGAAGTTGAAGATGATTGCATATCTGAAGAGAGGAGGTCTCTATGAGGTGTCTATTGGACTTGGAAAAGAGTCTTATGAGAATGAGAATGACTGGCTAAATGACAGTGATAGAGATTTTGGATCAATAGCTTTGGCCCTTGATGATAGCTTGTACTTTTTTATTGGTTCTACTGAATACCCAAAGGATCTCTGGACAAAATTGGACAGAACCTATGGCAAGCATAATGAGGATCATAATAGTACTTTGGAGATTACAGCGAACACCACAAGAGTTCTTCACTCAAAAATCTCAGCCACTACTCTCTCTGATGAAGTTGTTCAAGATGAAGATGAAGCAGAATCTTCTACACATTCAATTCGAATTGAAGAAAGTATCCATGAAGTGACTCCTTCTCCTGATGCTCCGGAAGTTCATGAGATCTATGATATCTCATCTTCTCATATTTCTGAAACAAAAGAAGACATTTGAATCTCTGATATTGAAGAAAAACTCTGCTGCACTTCCATGCAAACATTCACCGGTGATTTTCCTTTGAATTCTGTGCAAAATTTACCAGTAATTGCTTCCGAAAGTGAAGAGAAATTTGATATTTCTCCATCTAATGTTGCTTCTGGTGTGCAAATATGTAAAAAATTGGATATTTTGGAAGAAATATTAGATTATAAGAGTGAAACATTCACTCCCCATGATCTAGAGCTTCCAGCAAATTCCTGCAGGATTGCATGCACCGAAATTCAGAATTTTGAAGAAGAAGAACATTGTGCATCCACCGTCTCGGTTGACCATAATTTTGGATCTGATATGAACCTTATTGGATCTGATATGATCTTATATGGATCTGATCTGATATTTCTTGGCTCAAAATTTCAGGTTCATAAACCTTCAGTACTGCTTGTAGCTGTTCTCATCAACGGTGTGAAGAAACAAGTACCGCAAGTCTCCTACAAAATTGCTGCTGGGGATTTGATTTCATTTCATAGTTTTGGATCTGTTGTGAACTTATTTAGATCTGATTTACATTCTGATCTGATATTATTTTTTTCATATTTTAAAATCCAAGAGCTTTCAGCCATGCTTGTAGCTGCTCTCACCAATTCCAGTGTGAAAAATCAAGTACCGCAATTCTTCTTCAATTTTGCTGCTGGGGATTTGGTGTTAGTTTCCTCCTGTGAGGTTGCTGATATTTTATTTTGTGATTAATTAGCTATTTCAGAATCTATATCAGATTATAAATCTCAATCATTTTCTCTCCAGAGTCCCAGGGATTCTCTACCTTTGGTCACAAGCTCATCTCCTCACAGAACTAGTAAAGAGGAAGACATTCTGCATCCGCATGGACACTTGCTCCTAATATTTGGGGCTGATTTTACCACTCATGGTTTGCTGTTCAAGGCTGCAACATATCAGTTTCTTGAGTGTTCCACACATGGTTCAAATCCTCAAGAACCTTTGCTCTCTCTTCAGATGATTTCAGTTGCTCTACATGGGTCCAGTTTTCACCGTGCAGCTGTTTATATTTCTGATCCAGTTGAGTGCATTGTTATTCTTCCAAAGTGGAAGATTCCTCTAGACATCTTCACCAAGATATTTTTAGAAAATAAGTTCACTTACCTCCGTTCACTGTTGGGGGTGAGTTCATCAGGGTGATCTAGACTACTTTCAGTGTTCAGCTTGAGGGGGGGTTTTTTCCCACTGGGTTTTCCCTCTTTTCCTCACTTAGTTTGTTTTGAGAATTTTTTTAGTTGCTTTATTGTACAGGGTGACCTATGGCCTTTGTTGCCAGGGCCCTAGCATTTTATGCATCTATGTTTTCTAACTCTTCCTGAGTATAGCTTAAGGGGGGGTGTTGGAGACATTTACCTTCATACTCACTCCTTCAGTCAAATTGGCCTAGTTAAACCACTATCCTAAGTTTAATTGACATCAATGGAGCATTAATTACCATCATCCCAGTCACTCCCACACCTACCTACAGTCAAGGAGGCTAACTGGAGCACTCCAGGGGTGATTTGTGTGACATTCATGCACCTAATTGCTAAATGGTGGTTACTTTCAGTTCAACCAATTAGTTATAGTCAGTTAAGGTGCCTCCATTCATTAAATATATTATTTAATGATTATTTATTATTATTTTAATGAACTGGAGTGAACAAGGCGCCTTCACCAACTTTTGATGGTCAGTTCAGCTTCAGTTAACCTCATCAGGGTTTATTGGAGTCGTGCAGTACTAGCACTTGATGATTGGATTGCTATGACATGTGTTTGGTCTCCTTCAGTTGAGATTCAGTCATTTATTGCACTCCAACTTCAGTTAGGGTTTGGTGAGTCAATTAGGGTTTTGGTCAAGTGGTTAACTGAGTGAGATTGCATGGCAAAGAGTCAGTTAAGCTAGACTCACTCACTGAATTCGAATTGTCCCTTAGGTATTCGAATTCTTCATGGAGTTAAGCTATTGCTATGCATGGAAATTATAATCCTTTATTGTTTATATAATATACAGAGAGGAAACCTATTTGGTATTCCAGTTATTTCCAATTCATGAGTATTTGTTAATAATTCTTTGATGATTTTGATTCCTAGTTCCTAGATCATGTGCAAGAATTAATAGTTGCTACCGATCGAGAGGTCAAAGTACTGAAGATGTTGTTGCTGATCGAAAGGTCAAGGTGCTGAAGATGTTGTTGATCGAAAAGTCAAAATGTTGAAGATGTTGCTGATCAAAAGGACAAAATGCTGAAGATGTTGTTGCTCATTGAAAAATCAAAGTGCTGAAGATGTTGTTGATCGAAAGTTCAAAATTCTGAAGATGTTGTTGCTGATCGGACAGTCAAAGTGCTAAAGATGTTGCTGATCAAAAGATCCAAGTGCTGAAGATGTCATTGCTAATTGAAAGATCAAAATGCTGAAGATGTTGTTGATCAAAGACTGAAGATGTTGCTGATGATGAAGATTGAAGATTGAAGATGAAGACTACATGATGTTGAAAAGCTTACAATGATTTATAGATGTGTTACCCTGTTGATGTTGATGATGTCCCCTATCTTTACTCTAGTTGTTATTGATGTTGCTGTAGAATACCCTTCTTATTAAAGGGGAGTGTTGAAATATTGTAACTTCGAAGAATATTCTTTATGTATCTTTTGTGGTCCCCGATGGTCCAACCGGGAGAACCATTTGTATTTCATTGTACCCCAATGCTCCTAATCGGAAGAACTAATAAGAGTCATGAGGTAGTCCCCTCAAATTGAAAACGTGGGTCATCAGCACCTCAGTGTGGTTACTTGAGCCTACATGTGTAACTTGAGCCTACATGAGTTAACTTAAGATGACATGTTAATTGAGTAAACTTTAAGTGAACTGATGAATATAAATAGAGGTGTAGTGCTCCTCACTTGTGACACACACTCACTTGGACTAGCGCACTTGTGGAGGAGAGAAGTTGCTGGAGAAGGAGGAGAATCAGGTTTTTGATCTCCTTGTTGGTTTTACCTTTTCCCTTTTTGGGGCATCTATATTGAGGAAGCTTTTGCTGGGTTTTTCCCTTTAGGGTTTTCCCAGGATAAATCTATGTTGTTCTTGTGATTCTGTTTCTTTCAATGATCCTGTTTTATATGCTTTTATTATGAAAAATGAAATGATATACTGATGTATTAGCTAAGCATATGAAAATTTAACATAAAGGATACCAAGGAGTGTTATGAAATGGTGCAAATAAGAGTCTTAGATGGCATAAAGTCCAATAATGTTGAAAAATGTGACACTATGAAGGAAGTATTAGTATAATTGAGTAGAATCCTAGAAGGATATGTTGAGATTACACATGATATTCCAAGCATTTTTCCTCCAAAGAGGAATATTGCGAACAAGATAGACATAATTAATTCATCCATGTATGTACATGCTTCAGTAATTACTCTTCTTCATATTACTCCATTTATCCTTCAAGTTAAATGGCATACACAACTTGTCAAGTATTGCTTTCCCATGTTCCAATATCCATTTCCATGGGATTACATTGGTTATCTCATTGGAAATATGATCTGCATACTTTTCTTTTTGAAGAAAAACTTCCCTCAAAATGAGCCAGTTGGATTCTATAGCATATTATTGAGTTTTTTGGTAAGCTGGAAGGGCTGTTTTTTAAGAACGTACATGGAAATAAAAATTTTCACCTAGAATGGTAGATGCATATAATTTTAAATATGCATCATGCATGAAAATCACACATTGCAATAGTACAATGATCACACAGTGCAATAGCATACACGCATTAGATGTGCCACCCCCCTGTGCAATAGCATATCGTGCATAGACCTAGAAAATACCACTAACTTATACAAGAAATTTCCAAAAGATCAAAGAGATGCAAGCTTTACCGATGGACCAGCTAGCAAATAATTTCTAGAATCTGCAATAGAAACACAAACTCTAGCATAGAAACCTACAACTAAATGTTCATAAAATTCCATCAATATTTTCATAAGATTCCTTAAGAAGCAATCATGTGCCCAATTGAATAAGATGGACTGTATGCTGACCTGTTGATTGATCATCAATGAGGAAGTCTCCCATGTCAAACTGAAGGAAATAGAAAAATTGATTTATTAGAGTAAATTAATCCCATGGCATACCTACTAGTAACTATGACTCATACAAAGAACATGGTATGCATGTGTTTATCCTTAAATACAGTCAATCTTAAAACTAGAAAACTAACATGATTCTATTGCATACCTTCCAGTAACCCTTTCGAGTAACAGGAGCATATTGATGTTTACCCTTGAAGGGATTAGGATCAACAACACCAAAAGTCATGGCTACAAATGGGATTTCTTCAATAAAAAACATTTTTTCCTTGGGAAAGAACCTTGAAACTGTTTCCAACAAATGTGAAACTATTGCCTTTAGTGAAAATATGTCATACCAAATCAAGTGATCTATCATTATAAATCATTGAAAATTACTGATACTCTTTTTTAGGCTGTGGATACCTTTGCAAGATTATCTAAAAACAACAAAAATAAATAGTTTTTCTAACTTAAGCATTCAAACAATGCCTTCCAGAAATAAAGTAGCAAATATATCTTTATTTTTTCAAGCAGATCTCAATACTTTGTGACGATAATTATCAATGCAGTTATTCTTCTTTTGTATTCTAGAGTTGAGATGTTTGCTCTAAGTGACCACTTTAAACTCGGTGATAAATTGGAAGCAATACAGAAAGATATAAATTCCTAATAAAATATTTGCAAAAAGAAGACTTTGTAACAAATTAGCAATTATGAGTAATAAAGTTCACAGTGATGTTGGGGTGAAAAGTTACAATGGAAATTGAAAATACCAATGTGTACCATGCCCAACTCACAACCTACAGGGATAAGCACAAATATAAACATAGGTTTTCCACTGCACAATCAAACACAAAAGTTGACCAAGATATGAGATTAAGAAATAAATTACAAAACTACTAGAGAAAGATAAATTGGGGCAGATAATAATATACTCATGCGGAATAATAGGGAAACAATGCTTCAGATACTATTTTCCTCACAAGTCTATCTATCTTTTCTTGTCTTTTGACCTTTCATATTCCCATTAAACTCAAATGCGTATCATATTTCTTGTAATGAAATGCCTACATTTAATTTTGTTGTCATAGCTATATGGAATTGGTAAAGTATTACCAAGGGGCCAGTTATCATGATAAATCAAACTATTTAAGGTAATTGTTTAGATTAGATAGAACAAAGTTTGCCTCAATGTATGGTAATCATCATCATCAACTAAATGTATGTGTGTGCACATGCATAAATACCCAATACACATCCCAATCAAACAAAAGAAAACATAATTATACCTTGATTTGTGGATCTTCATACTGTCTTCTAATGCTTTACCTTTCAAAACATCATTCAACATACTTCATTTTTTGTCATGTTGCAATAGTTTCATGTTAGGACCCATCAAATAAATTTATGTTTGCTTATGAAAATAACAAAACCAATCTAAATAAATACAATTCTATTACAATGTAAATTACAATACTATTCAACTATTCAAGTAAATTAATTTTTAAGAATAGATCACTTGATAAAACATGGATAACCAAAAATACTATGTATATAAGGCCATCAATCTAATCAAAATGTCATTTCTTGCCTCTTAACTATGGAAATGTTTCTCAACACTATCTGTACCAAGTTCCAATGGAGGAGTCAAATAGCAATAGTGAAAATTATACACTAAAATTATATAAATAGATGTTTTTTAATGTATTCTTCCTTACCATTCATTGAGATCCTCTCTGTTTCGAGAATAATTTAATATTCTCTACTAAATAGGACCAACCACATGAAGGTGGAAGCTCTTATGGTCCCTCCCCCCCCTCACATCACTCTCAACTCCCCAAACCCAATGCATCTACTTGCAAACAATAATTTATTTCACTATTACACAATCCAAATAACAATGCATCTACTGCAAATTATTTCACTCAATAGTTGAAATATGCTTTCACTAAATCATTCATTAAACCATTCAATCACTCAACAGCTGAAAAAACCATTCATTAAACCATTCATTAACTCATTCATTAAAAAATTCATTTAGTCAATGGCATAAAAAAAACAGTAAACCATTCATTAAAGCATTCATTGGCACATTCATTCATGAAACAGAGGAAAAAACCATTAAATGCTTTTTTTATATAAATAAGAATTACTCAAAATTTGTTTAGTCCCTTCCTTTTTACTTTTCTTCTCTTTAAATATTTAGTTAGAGTCACATCTTCTCGAATCTGATCATCGGTATCTCTACTAGTCTTCTCGCAAGGTTGAACTTCAGGCGAGGGGTGATGAATTTCTGCAATAATGTCAAAATATTTCTTTAATATATTTATATTTTGATAAATACGCGTAATTCATTTAAAAAAAATTACGAATATGTGTTTTTACCTACCATGGGCACATCAACATGTTCAACATTATCTCGTACAGGCCCAACCTATTCCGTGTTATCTGCATCTACATGCTCTGCAGTTGAATTGTGTAGAATTAGAATTAATGTTCATCATCTGCAATGGTCTATAAAACATAGTAGCACATTAATAAATTCATTACTAGGATGAGAAGCATGATCTTTTTTTGGGTGGTCATGTACATCCTCGACATGAACGGGATCATTACTTTCCTGCACAAAAAGGAATAAATAATTTATGTTAATTTATTTATAAGGAACAAATTGCATGAGCATTAATAAATTATCATTAAACTATACAGTTTTTACATACCTGGGCACCAAATGAATCAGCAAAAGATCCTATAGTATGGCCAGACAAGCTTCTTCGGTGTTCAACAATGGCGTCAAAGCCCTGTTCGAAGCCAAGCTTCATGTAATCCGCACTGGGCAATTCTTTGAACCGATCGGCCTTCATATTTGCATGATGTCATTAATTTTACAATTTTTGTCAGAACAAAACAAAAATAATAATCTGTATGATATTTGGATTTGGATTTGATTTTTGAGATACTTACATATCGGGTCGTTAAGTTGGAGTAACCACCATGCCCAAGCTTGTGTTGGCCAATTTTTTCAATTCTTTCCTTGGTGGCCTTATATGTGTCCGAGAGCCTAATTAAGTTTTTAAATACATTAATCGATGTACCAAAATTGATATAAAAACTAGTAATAATAAGGCTTACCACTACATTTTGGAATGTGTTGCATACCTCCCTATTCTAGCTGGTGGTATCTTTCTTGATTTTCTTAGGCCCTTCTCTTTTCCATCTTCCACCAGGGATTTTCACTCCATAGATGGAATCATTAGAGGGTGCTCATACCTAGGGTTCTTTTCTAGGTGAACCCTATACTGGTCTCAGACAATCTTCAGATGTTTTCTAGCCTTCTGTAGGACCTTCGATGTATCAAAGGTATCTTTTCAAAATATACTAACCAAGCGATTATTCAAATAATCCCCTAAATATTTTGGCCGCTTGTTCCACATTGTGCATATGGTGGGATCGAAGATCTCTAAGGCCAAATCATTCATATGTTTATAAAATATATCATTTCCTGCAAAAAATTAATGCCATCATTAGTCAACATTAAAAAATATTATTGGTATATTAGACACAAATTATAAAAACTAAATTGAACAATCTATAATGACCTAGAATCCTATCTATCTTTATTGGAACTAGTTCTTCATTCACCAAAAATGTACACACTATTGAACCAGTGCTAGTCACATGAGAAGATCTAGGAAATTATTCCACATCTCTATCTAACCCTGCATCCACTCATTCTTCTGCAGCATCTGTTGTGGGTGGGGAAACATTGGCTGCACCCTCCACTGCCCTTGGGGGTGTTACAGAGCGTGTTGCCAACTGTTCAGTGGACAATATGGGAGCAGTATGTGGTGTACACGGAGTGGTTTGGTCATTGGGACCAACATTGCCTTGATCACCACTGATAATCTCCATAGCGCGCTGTAAATTCAAACCATTGTATTATAAGTTCAATAGCATATTATATCAAATATTATAATTTTTTTATAAATGGATTTACATTATTATTCGATAACTTACGTCCACTTGTTTACATTTATGTAACAACAATTGAATCCTTTGTTCGATCCCTTCTATCAGTGGAACTGCCAATGTTAGACGAATCAGTTCCTCATTTTGTTTTTCCCTTGTCTTTTGTAGCCACCTCAATGGGTCTGCAGACTCTCTAATTTCACTATCTCTCATCAACTGGGAGACCTCATTCTATAAATATTTTTGAGACGTTGTTTCATAAACCGAATCCCCTGTCTGGAATTGAAATGTATAAAAAATTGCTTAGTCTTTGAAGCAATAGTATGAGCAAATAATTATATTAACAAAAATTTTCTATCATGATAGATTCATAGTATTACATCTAGGATTACCTGACGCCTAGACGAGGGTGTGGTCTGATCAACAGATGGGGATTTAACTCGATCAGCCACCTACAAAAAAAGTAGAGAAAATTATCACAATGAACGCAATATGTAAAAGCTAACAAATACAAAACAAAAATAAACACTATGCTACATGTTTTATATGTGTACATTTTTGAAGTATTTATAATGTGGAATTACATTTAGGCTTACTGGTTGCCTCGAGGCTCCAGTCGTCTAATCAACAGCTAGGGACTTTCCCCAATCAATTTGCAAAAAAGGCAGACAACATTACCATCATGAACACAAACATAAAAATGAAAGAATATATAAAAAAATAAACATTATGCATAATGATATACATGTTTATGATTTTAAAGTATTTGAAATGGAGAATTACATTCATGTTTGGTTGTTTCCTCGATGTTGTAGTCGGCTGATCAATAGCTGGCTGGCTTCCTTGATTAACACTCTGCATGGAAAATAGATAATATTATATAAACGAACCTAATATACTAATGAAAATACATAAGAATGTATCTATATGCCCATCATAAATTTAATATTACATTGGCAATATTGATGTATACCTACTACCTTGACTCGGGTCGACAAACATCTACGGAGATGGAGGTGCCCCTGAGAGAACCCTGCATAAAAAACATACTAACATTTACCTAAGGAAACATGAAAAGTATAAAATTACAATTATATGCTAACAATAAGTCCTATAGATGTTAAAATAATTAATAAAAGGTTGGTTAAATTGTTTGTTGTACCGCAACCATACTAACCATGTTTGTATCTACACAATTCAAATTGTAATCAATAAGCAGTTCTTTGCCAGCAGCCATTGATTTAATTGCACATACAAAGACATAGTTTCCTTCACGCAAATTGAATATGTAGTTGGGTTTCTTTAGTGTAGACCCCGGTTGTGTACTGTTTATAAACCCTGCAATATTACCAGTTGTTTTTTGCCTTCTGTCCATGTACAAAATTGCTCCTTTATTTTGAGCTTTGTCTTTTAGTTGTATGTAATTCGCTGACAACCCATATCTATGAATACTTCATGTATATTGGACCAGGTGCATCTAATCACTGTATTTTTAACAGGGTCCAACATACTCCATTAATTTTGTACATCTACTATATCCAGCCTTTATGCCGTCCATGCAAAACAACCCCAATCCATGCAATGACGACAATGCAATTCTATATATCCTCTCATTCACACAAAAATTAGTGTTTACTTGAGAAATATCACTAGGCACCCATTGTGTTAGAATAATCAACCCATAGTTACCTACCTTAGACATTAATTAAATCATTTTTGTCTTATTTCCTAGTCTCTTAGATTCCACTCTATGCTAGTTTCCTTCTACATGTCCTAGAAGTCAACACATGCCAAAATTGAGTCATTCAGAACTTGAGAAACTTCCTGGAAACCCATTTTAGCATGTTTTCTTTATTCCATATCCTCCAAAGTGCATATCTACTTTTTCTGAAAAGATGCCTGTTTTATTGAGAATTAAGGCAAAAGGAAAAGCTAGACTAGGTGTAGTTGACTTGTTTTTTTCCCACATCATCCTCCATACTTTTCTCCTAATAAAAGCATGTATGAGTTGTATTTCCATACCTCATTAGCTTTCCTACTTGACTTAGCCAATTCATGATCATCTTGGTGGACTTGGAAACTGCTTTATTCACCTATGGGTGATTTGACTAGATTTAGTAAGCCTACTTTTTGACTTTTTCGAATGGAATCCTTATGCATTTGAATCTCTCATGTAATTATATATTGCAGTAGCCTATTAATTCACAAGGTTGGATATTGTCCACTTATTCAATACAGATTAGTTTTATGCTCCAATTTCAGTCTCCTTTGATGTTAATTTTGCATGTTTGATTAGCAATTTTGTGAGTGTAATTGTTCTATCTCTTGGGTTCAATTTCCACATGGTATCATAGCCTTTGTATATCAATTTCTCTCCTTCCATATTGCTATTGCAGGTTCAACATCTTGACTAGGAGCATATTCTGCTGAATGAAGGGCACAGTTTCTGAGCTATGGACCAATCTCAGAAGATCATCTTGAATCCATTCAATTTCTTTGAGTGGAAAGATGAGATGGAGATATTGTTGAGAGAGAAAGGTATCTATAGGGTTATTATGGAAACTGAGGCAGAGCCCAATGTAGCTACAGAGAAAATCAAATGGCACAACAGGAGGGATGAGGCTTATGGTCTTTTGTGTCTAAGCATTTCAAGAGACCTCCTCTTCCATCTTGATGGATTGACATCACCTAATGAAGTGTGGGAGAAGCTTTTAGAGATTTTTGGTAAGACAGATGAGATGAGAGGAGATCAAATTGAGAATGATCTGATCTCCTTAAGTCCCAGTAGCTTCAAATCGTTGCAACTCTATTTTTCCAAGTTTAAAGCCATTATTTTGCAGCTAAAATAGTGTGGGATCAAAAAGAAGGAAGAGCAACTAGTTTTGGCCATACTCTCAAATATTGGCCCTGACTATTCAGTGTTTGTTTTGACCTTCCATGCCACCAAGTTGACAGCTCGAGCCTGGAAGATTCCTAAGCTTGCAGATTTCATGGAATCTCTCACACATGAATAAGATAAGTTGGTGATGATGGGCACCATCAAACCTTCCAAAGACCAAGCTTTGGTTGCCGGAGATTCAAGGGTGGATTCAAAAAGCAATAAAAAAGCTAAAAATCCACCAAAGCAAAAGAGAGACAAGAACAAGTCTCAAGAGGATCCCCAAGGTTCCAAGAAGAGATTCCAAAAGAATAAGAACAAAGGAGAAATGATTAAGCGTGGATATTGCAGTAAGGGATATCATCCTAAGAGCTCTTGTATGAAGAAGAAAATCGACATGTTGACCCAACTCCCAGAGAAGAATAGCATCTCCCTTCCTGATTGCTCAAAGAAGAGGGAAGGAGGATCAAATTCAAAGGATAGAGAGAGAGTACATGCCTTGGTTGCTGGCACTTCAATCTCATCTAGCTTCATCATAGACTCTGGAGATTCTAGACACATGGTTTCGACAAAAGAGGCATTATCCTCTCTTGACATGTTGAAAGGTCCACCATTGGTTTTGGGAGATGACTCTCTTATTGACAGTTTGGGGAAAGGAAGGATTTATCTTGACCATGGTAAGTTCAATAATGTGTTGTATGTTCCAGGTCTTGCCTCTAATATCTTGTCAGTGTATCAGATGACTCACACTGGGTCTCCAAAGAAAGTCATCTTCTCCCCTGATGATGTTGAAATCACTGAGATTTTAAATGGTAAAGTCATAGAAAAAGGTGTTGTTGATCACACTTCGAAGGTATACATGTTTTCCCATTTTCTACCCTACTCAAACCCCTCTGCTCTTATAATTCATGGTAATGAGGAAATAAATATTTGGCATGAAATATTTGGTCATCTTAACTAAAATTATCTTTCTTATTTGAGTGAAAAAGATATGGTCATAGGGTTACCAAAGATCAAGTTTTCCAAGGGATTCTGTCAAGGTTGTATCCTAGGAAAACACCTAGAGAACAAATTTGAGAGAGCTAGTCATGAGAGAACCTCTGCACCTCTTGATTTGATCCATAGTGACATTTCTAATCCATTTCCTCATATTTCCATGAGTCAAGCCAAATATGCACTGACCTTCATAGATGACTTTTCCAGGTATTGTTTGGTTTACTTCCTAAAGCATAAGTCTGATTTTTTTGACCTCTTCAAAGTCTTTAAAGCCTTGGTTGAAAACTAATCTGGGAGGAAAATCAAGATCCTAAGATCTGGAAATGGTGGTGAGTATGTCAAGTCTAAGTTCATTTAGTATTTTAAAGATGTAGGTATTCAGATGCAGCATTTGATCCCTTACACACCACATCAAAATGGTGTTGCTGAGAGAAAGAATAGGTCACTAAAGGAGATGGAAACCAACATAATGGAGGCTAAGACTTTGCCACCAAAGTTTTGGGCCAAGGCTATAAACTGTGCATCTTACATCCAGAATAGGTTGCCTCATAAGAATCTTGATGGTATGACTCCTTTCGAATCTTGGAGTGGGCACATGCCAGATGTGACCCATTTCAGGATTTTTTGGCTGAAAGGCTTGGGCTAGAATTCCAACTGAAAAGAGGAAGGCTTTGCAGCCCCAAAGCCAAGAGTACCTATTTGTTGGGTATTCTAAAGATTCAAAAGGGTACAATCTGATCAACTTGAGAACTAACAAAGCTTTCATTGAAATAAGTGTTCAGTTCCAAGAAGAGCCTTTAGTAGCAATTGAAGTTGGAGAGTCCTCTTCACCACCAGATCCATTGATTGTAAGTGGAGAGACTAATGAGTTTTTTGATTCTGATATGTCTAATAATGATGATTTTATTGCAGATATTAATAGTCCTACAAGACCAAAATGGGCAGCAAAGACCATTCATGCAGCTGGGGAACTAGCTCGAAATCCTAGTGACACTAGGAGGACTAGATCTCAATTTGAGAGTGCCCTTTGTATGAAAGATCCTTTAATTGCCGAGAAGTGCTATATGATGGTTGAATCAGATCCACAGACATATGAATATGAAGCACATGATCCAATATGGAAAACAACCATGAAAGAAGAATTCATCTCGCTCCAGAAGAACAACACTTGGGAATTGGTTGATCTTCCCCCAAGGAGGAAGCTAGTTCAATGTAAGTGGGTTTTCAAGACTAAGTTTGATGCTAATAATTCACCTTTGAAATATAAGGAAATATTGGTAGCCAAGGGATACTCAAAAGTACATGGTATTGACTACAATGAAACCTTTGCACCAGTGGAAAATATGGACCCCATAAGGCTAGCTTTAGCCATTGCAATTTCGAAGCAGTGGGAGGTATATCACATGGATGTGAAGTGTGCTTTCCTAAATGGAGATTTCACTGAAGAGATTTACATGCAGCAACCTGAAGGGTTTTTTTCTAATCCACCTTTAGTGTGTAGGTTAAAGAAATCATTGTATGGGCTCAAGCAAGCCCCCAGGGCTTGGTATGCCAAGATTGATGGATTTTTACTGTCATTGAGTTTTTTTCGATGCAAGTTTGATCTGAATGTCTATTTGAAGCTGATTCATGGTTATTTGATGATTATTGTCTTGTATGTGGATGATCTTCTGACTACAGGAAGTTCAAAGAAATAGATTGCCTCCTTGAAGGATGCAATGAACCATGCATTTTCTATGACAGATTTGAGATCATTGAGCCAATTTTTGGGTCTTGAAATTGCTCAATACAAACATGGAATCAGATTACATCAGTCCAAGTATGCCTTAGATTTGCTGAGCAAGTTCAACATGAAATATTGCAAGCCAAGCAAGACTCCCTTCCTTTCAGGAGTTAAGCTTGAAGAAGCAATTTCTTCTCCTATGGTACATAATACATTGTATAGGCAGTTGATTGCATGTTTTCCTTATCTTACACACACTTGACCTGATCTATATTATGATGTTAGTGTGGCTTAAAGATACATGGATCAGCCTCATGAGATCCACTGGAGGGCATCCAAAAGGATCCTAAACTTTGTTCAAGGAACAAGTATTAATTTGTCACAGTGGTCTAGGAACTGAAAACATAGTCTCACAAAGAATGCAGACATATAATCATAAAATTGGAAAAATGGTGCTGCAATGGAAGTAGCAGATCTGTATAATCAAATGAATAATGAATAATACAATACAATGATCATGTTGGAAGCATGAATTCCAAGACAATTTGAATTCCCAAGGAGGTCATTCGAATTGAATGAGTGAGTCTAGCTTAACTAAATGTAAGCCACAGTCAACACTCAAGTTAACCACTGATCAAAACCCTAATTGATCAATGGAGCCATAACTAAAGTCAGAGTGTAATAAATGATTGAGGCTAGCTGAAAGTAGCTCAGACACATGTCACTGCAAGCCAACCAATAAGTGGTAGTGCATCAATGACTCTAATGAACCCCAATGAGGTTAACTGAAGTGTAATTGATCATCAGAAGTGGTTGGAAGCTCCCCTCTTGACTCTAGTTCATTAAATATTAATTAAATAATCAATTTAATGAAAGGAGGTTCCTTCACTACTCTGTTTAAATGATTGTAACCATCAGTTATCAATTAAGTGCATTTATGACACTCAGATCACCCCCGGAGTGCTCCAGTCAGCCTCCTTGAATGAAGGAGAAGGTTTAGTTAGCCTCCTTGACTGAAGGTAGGTGTGGGTCTGCCCATGCTGATGTCATACAGTGCTCCTCTAATGTCAATTAAGTCAATAAAACTTAGGATAGTGGTTTAACTAGGAAAAATTGACCAAAATGAGTGTGTATGGTAGTAAATGTCTCCAACACCCCCCCTTAAGCTATACTCATGAGGAGTAGAAAACATAAAGTGCATAATAATTCTAGGGCTCCACAACTAAGGCCATAGGTCACCCTGTACAATACTGAAACTCAAACAATTCTCAAAACAAACTAAGTGAGGAAAAGAGGGAAAATCCAGTGGGAAACCCCCCCTCTCAAGCTGAACACTGAAAGTAGTTTGGATCACCCTAATGAACTCACCCCCAATAGTGAATGGAGCTAAGTGAAATTATTTTCTAAAAATATCTTGGTGAAGATGTCTGTAATCTGCTCATTAGTCGGGCAGTATTGCAGAATGATGGTCGTGTCATGCACTAGCTCCCTGATATAGTGCATGTGTATCTCTACATGCTTGGTACTCTTCTTGGTAACTGGATATTTGGATATCTTAATAGCACTTTGATTGTCACAAAAGAGGACAGTGGACAAAGTACTACCAAGATCAAAATCCAAAATAATGCCTTGCAACCAAACAGCTTGGATGCAAGCATTCACCGCTCCTCGATACTCGGCCTCTGCTAAAGACAGTGCTATGGTGGCCTGCTCTTTGCTAGACCAGAAAATGGGGCCACCACCAAACATGAAGACATATCTGGAAGTTGAATTTTGATCAATAGAATCACCTTCCCGATCGAAATTTGTGTATCCAACCAGCTCTAGCTCGGAGTCTGTAGCATAGTGAATGTCGTAGGTCCTGGTTCCTTGAATGTACTAGAGGATCCTCTTGGGTGCCTTCCAATGAATTTCTTGGGGATGATGCATGTATCTTGATACAACATTCATGGCCTAATAGATATCAGGCTGAGAATGAGTTAATTACAACAAGCTACCAATCAGCTATCGTTAAATAGTGCAGTCCATGGGAGGTGTGCTTTTTCCTTCTTCAAGGATGATCCCTGAAAGGAAAGGGAATGGTGTGGGCCTACATTCAGCTATGTTAAACTTGAATAATAGGTCTGATATGTATTTTTACTGAGTGACCACTATCCCATCATAATTTTGCTCAATTTTGAGCTCCAAAAATTGTTTTAAGAGCCCCAAATTGCTCATTTCAAATGCATTGTGGAGAGCAGTTTTGATGACTGAAATAGAGGTAACTGTGCTACCTGTGATCAATAAGTCATCAAAATATAAAGTAATAATAATAAAATTACCATTAGAATTCTGTATATACACATTTTTATCTGATCTACACCTTTGGAAGTTTTGCGAGAGAAGGAAGGCATCCATCTTGGAATACCACTCTCTTGGGGCCTGTTTTAACCCGTATAGTGACTTCTTTAGCTTGCAAACCAAATATAGATTGGAGATGTGTCCCTCAGGATGTTTCATTTATATCTCCTCATGAATATATCCATGTATAAATGCTGACTTAACATCCATATGATGCACTTTCCAGTGCTTAGATGCTGAAATTTCCAAAACTAGGCGGATGGAGTCCATTTTTGCAACTGGTGCAAAAGTCTCATGGTAATCCACGCCTTGGACCTGGGAGAAACCTTTTGCCAGAAAAATTTTCTTATATTTTTAGGTGCTTCCATATATATAAACCTTAGTCTGAAACACCCACTTTCATTGAACCAATTTCCTCCTCGGAGGAAGAGAAACTAGCTCCCAAGTAGTATTTTTCTGAAGAGAATTCATCTCTTCATCCATGGCAACTTGCCATCTCGGATTCTTCTGAGCATGGTAGTAGGAATTTGGTTCTGAATTTATCATTAAATAACAATATCCGGACATAAATAATAAGTACAAGATAGTGTAATACCTGATCTTTGGAAATCAGACCAGGTTCTTCTTGGATCATCCATATTTCCAATGTTATCTCCTACGGATGAGAGTGTATGTTGGGCCCATGTTGGGATATGATTTTGTAATTCAGGTTCTGATTCAGCATATGATTCTTGCTGTAAACTAATATCAGAAATAAAAGGATCTAAATCAGGTTAATCACCCCCAATTTCATCATCCAAAGATTCAGTAGAATAGGAAGGAAATTCAACAGTTTTCTCCTTCACTAGTTCCACCTCCTGAAGAGGCTCATCGAACTTGACACTCCTTTCAATGATGATTTGTTTTGTTTTGATATAAAAAAGCTTGAAACCTTTTTATTCATCAATATACCCAATAAATATACATTCTATTCTTTGTGGTTGCAAATCCCTCCTTTTATCAAGTGGAATTCGGGCCCATGTAGTGGACCCAAACACCCGCAGGTTCGACACATCCAACTTGTGTCTGAAGTATGATTCAAAAGGGGTATTCCATTTCATGGATGAGTGTGGAAATTTGTTATAAATGTATTCTGAAGCATGCATGGATTCAGCCCAAAAATTTGCATCCAATTTCTTTGATTCCAACATACAGGTGGTCATCTCCTTGAGAGACCAATTCTTCCTCTCCGCTACACCGTTCTGTTGGGGAGTGTAGGGAATTGAATGTTGGACCTGAATACCAATTTGGGAGAATATGTGCAGAAAATAATTACTGAAATGCTCCCCACCATTATCAGATATAAATATCTTGATATTTTGGCCAGATGCATTCTCGACCAAGGCCTTCAGTTCAATGATTTTTTCACAAACTTTAGACTTCTTTTTGATAAAGAAGACCCATGTGTACCTGGAAACATCATCAATAAAATTTAGAAGATACCATGATCCATTCATGGATGTGATAGGCATGGGACCTATGATATCAGAATGTATTAGTCCCAAGATGCATGTAGTTCGGCGTGCCTTCCCCCGATTGAACTTGTGCTGAGGGTGCTTTCCAACAACACAGCTGTTGCAAATTCCAGTGGTTGCCTTGATGACCATGAGGCCTTCAACCATGGAATTTTTCTATAATTGTTGCAAGTATTTGAATTTGAGATGGCCAAACCTCTCATGCCACAATCTACTAACTTCATTTCCATGAGTCAGCAGTGCGGTGGGCTTTGCATCCACCACAAAATGGGAAAACTCATAGGCTTTTGCATGATGGTTTGCAAAGCCTTTTGCAACAAGTTTCCTAGATGCAAGTTCCATGATATCTACATCATTCGAACTACTCTCTTGGGAACTCCCGTATGTGTCATTTGATAAACACTCAGGAGGTTTGATGCCAGAGACGGTACATACAAAACATTTGAAAAATATCCATTCTCAAGATCAATAGTACCTTGTCCTTTTGGAATGATGGTGGAGTCATCTCCCATGTGGATGGGGATGGATTTTCCAGTTTCCAAAGATGAGAAGGACTCTCTTTTAGCCATCATGTGGTTCGAAGATCCAGAATATATCAAGAGTGCTTTGGATTTCGAAGTGCTTTCCAGGAGGGAATGAGCTCTTTCATGCTGTGTTTCCTGATCTTGCTGATCTCTCCTCCAAAAGATTTCCAGAAGATTGGATTCCTCAAGCCCGTTAACATCATCATTGCTGATACCAATGTTTATGGGTAGATTGGCTTCCTCAAGCCCTTTACCCTCTGATTCAGTATTAGGAACATTATTGACCTTAGGCTTAGCAGTAGCCTTTCATTTCCTATGGATCTTTGGGGAGGGATTCAGCCAATATTAAGTCAGCCCCAAATGACACTTGGTTAAAAATTCATCTGACGATTTACCCTTCAAGGATAGTTGATGCTGTAGTATGACTTTGACTAAACCATGGTGAAATAAACTTCTATCAGGGTTATCAAAACTTTGAACTGCATGCGACATATTTTTCAAACTTTTCCACAAATAAAATGGTAGATTAAGCCTACAACCCTTTAATGCTAATAGGAGTCTTAGATGATAGTAGTGTAGATGAGAAAAACATCCATCGTAGGACACATACCTGACCAAAATTTCGTAGAAGGCTCGCCATTCAGGCTTCAGGAACTTGACAGAGACCCCTATCTTCAGTTTTGCATTATCCGGTAATGGCAGCAACAAGGATAAAAACTTCTTTTTATCAACCTTACTACCTTTGAACCAACATTCTCCAATTTTTGGGAGCTTTGTCGCTTCTGCGATTTTGTCTTCGTTAACGATGAACTTAAAACCCCCGATCTACACAATGTCATCTTTTAAATTCAAGGCAAACAGTTTGGTCACCTTTGCGTTATGGCCATCAAAACACTTAAAGAACTGCCCCCACCCAACTTTCTCAAATAGCAAGGCGACCTTCTCATCTGCTTCTACGAGCTCTGAACTTGATATTTCGAAACGATTCAATGGAGCCATATCTTCCTCAACACTATCCAGGTTTCGAAATGGAATGAATGGCGATGTGAAGAGGGAGGGGATAGGTATCCAAGTGCATGACATGATGCGAAATATCAAAATTTCATATGCTTCATATCTGACATATATGGGGGCTCTAAATTTGTCCATTTAGATGAACTTAGTGATGATGAATGCTATAGCCAACATTCTGTTATGACACATGCATGTTTATCCATGACTAACAGTAAAACTTAACTAATTCGACATATCAAGGATCGTGTGATTTATGGATCGTAAATCAAGGCATTGATTATACACAGTGGTCATGATGAGCTCGTACATCGTTATGAAATGGAATGGATATCAAAATTAAATCCTGATGATACGAATCATCAATATATTCGCAGTTGTCAGTTAATTATGAGGTGCAAGCCACATCTCCATACCAACTTAGCAATCCAAGTAACAGGCGTTATTAATTTGACACATGGCTCTCGTAAACTCTGTCAATTAATGGTCTCTTCCATATTATTCATGAAAGGTGATGGCGTTTATCGACAAGGTGATATAATATCGAAACCATACACCCTAGTGTTTTGCATGACAATTAACTAATGACCTGATTTAATATTTATACTATGTATATAGATCAAATTTCATAGATCTAGTTTTAAAACTTTCCAAAATCCCAGCGATTAATATATTACATCGAATTTGATAGGATACTAAGTTATAAAACTATAATATATGAAATTTCCCATAAAATACTCCTTTATTTACTAACTACATATATTCAATATTTACAAAGTCATGGTAAGATATTACATATAAAATGTGAACGTTAGGTTTAATAAAGTTTTAATTTAATAAGTCACCTTTAGTTCTAGGAGTTTATGACTCATAATACCTCATCAGCTTTAAACAAATTCAACATGTGTTTCGTTGATTCCCATTTAGCATACTATCCCTTTAAGTTTCTTAAATCATATATAATCTGATAAATTTAACTTAATGATCAAATCGATTATATAAAAATTTATGAAACTGACAGTTGCTAATTACCAAGTTTATGAACATGTTTTCATCAACTTTTAACATGTCATTTTACTTTTCTCCAATTGAGAGTACCTTCAGAATCAAAGATTTTGAAGGCACTTTTTTATAATTTTAAAAGAGAGCTGATTTTCCTTCATCCGAATGAGAAATGAAGGAGTTGTTGCTGACTACCAACAGGACTGAAGTATGCACAGAGTTATTCACCTTATGGGTATGGGTATCAACAACCCACTTAATCCCTGAATAATGGCTTTGTAGCCCCAAATAGTCAAGCTACACCACATTATGGTGCTTCCATGCCACCCTACACGGGTCAAATGGGAGGAGGATACTATGGCGATGGCCATGGTGGTTATGGTAATCAGTCCTATGTGAACTAAAATTATCAGGGAGCATGTCATCGACCTACTCAACCTAGGCTCCCTTTACTCACAACGTTAAATCTTCCTGATTTGTCAAGACTAATGAATGATCTGGTATCTTATGACCCGGCTTGGCCGACTGTCCCTACCAAGATTCCCTTAGACATTCCCAAATTTGAGGGGAAACTAGGAGAATATCCTAGTGAACATGTTACTACATTTTACCTTTGGTGCTCTTCTAATTCCTTACACAAAGATTCAATCTGTTTAAGGCTGTTTCAATGCACCCTCACTGAGCCTGCAGCAAAATGGTACATAGAGTTACCTAGGGGGGGATTCGCTTTGTTCGATGACTTATCTATGACTTTTCTCAACCACTTCCAGCTACCAGTGCATTACGACATTGGTATGGAACTCTTGTCAATATTTCGGCAAGAAAAAGCCATGCATATCTCGGACCATATCCGAGAGTGGCCTAGACAGAAGAGATTGATTAAAGCCTTCATACCACCAGAGTTTCTCCTCGAGTGGTTCCTTAAATTATTACTACCTTATATAACGAAGGATGTTTCTACATCCAAAGTTCAAAATTAGGAACAAGACATTTTTAGGGCGCAGGAATTGGATTTGATTTATGCTCAATCTAGTTTGTTATATGAGATCATTCCTAATGCTCCGTGTTCTAGTTTCGACCCTAAGGTCAAACCCAGACCACATGCTGATGGCATTGTTGGTTGTACGAGTACCAAACCTGTGGATTCGGTTGTGAAATAGGTCAGTTAGTTGTCTATCAACCAATCTACCTTGGGATAAGCCACGACTTCATCTCAACCCACCTAAATGGCAAATGTGCTTTCGGTGCAATCGTCGGACCAGAAGGGTAACCAGCAACCTGGAAGGAACAAGAAAAAAGGTAAAAACAATCATAGGGTTGGGAATAGGAATGAAAATGCCAATTCTAATGACAAGAACGCTTGAAATTCTAGGGGGGACAAGAATTATAAACCTAAGGTTAAGTTTCCTTGCAAGTTGTGTAGGGATGACCACCTCACTCACTTGTGCCCTCGTATAGAAGAAGCCTTAAGGTTCATAGCGCAGGGCCCAACTATGCTGACCAACCCTTTACCCCATAATCAAAACATGAACTCAAGGACCAATGATCAGTCTGGTGGAGATCAAGATCCGCTAGAATCTAGTAGTGGTCATGGTTGGATCGATATGGTGCCTGCTACTAAGGTTGTGACTCGTGCAAAGGACTATGGTTCGTGACAACCAGACCTTGGAAAGGAACCTGCTCCACTCGAGAGTCCTTTGCGTATTGAAAACCCTATGGATAAACTTGAAGTTTCACCTCACATTCCTAAGGGAGTCCTTAAGCGTTCGAGGCACAATCCTAATGCCTGAGCCACCCAGAACTATTTTGTTATTGAGGATTTGGGCCACACTCCTTGTGCGATGTCTGCACTTGAAGTACTTCAGAGTTGTCCTTCACAAAGGAAGGCATTTCTTTCTGCTCTTGGTGTTGACGATGATAACTCTTCCTCTGTCATCAAATTTGAAACCATAGGACTGCAGCCTCACTTTCCTGACTATGTGTTTCTATTGATTCATGTAGAATGTCTTAGCATGACCGTTAAACGCACTGTGATTGATGAAGACGCTGCTGCTTCCATGATGTCTTTGGCATGTTGGAAGGATTTGGGTTCCCTCGAGTTGTCTAAATCCACTACCATGTTGACTGCTTTTGATGGTAGATCTTTTTAGCCGCATGACATTCTTCCTTCTTTTAAGGTTCGTTTGGGAGGAAAGACCTTCGCGATCGAGGTCGAGGTGGTTGATGCGCCCCTTGATTACAATCTGTTACTGGGTAGGAATTGGATGTATAGTATGCAAGCCAGTAGCTTCCTCTCTATTTTGAGTTGTATGTTTTTCGTTTAATGGGAAGATAGTTACGATTGATCAAATGTCATTCAAGAATCCATGTGTTACCTCATATTTGGGAGCTTCTATCCTGATTGTTGAGCACTCTCAGCTGGCAACTGGGAGTGTGGGTGTTGGCATGTATCCATCCCTTATGGGATCCTTTAGTTGTCCTGCAACCGTTCTTATGATCGGGTCTAGTTTCGGTGAGGCTTCGTTGTCATTGAGTTCAGTGTCTTTTTTCACTATCCCATATGGAAGATCCTTGGATTATTCCTACACCGAGTCCTTCGTGTGAGCCTATCGGAAAGGACGTGCTGTTGCCTGCAAAAATGATAGCATATCAAGCGAATCTTGAATGTTTTGTAGAGCCTCATCCTTCCTCTTCACGGATGGAGGAGGAGGACCCATATGTGTTGCCTGCATTGGAAGTTGAGTCTTCTAACACACATGATTGCCTTGATAATGTTTTTCCATCAGATGAATCTATTTTTGAGGCCATGTTTGGAGTTGAGCCACCTTGGGAAGAGTTACATCATAGATCTTATCTTCTTCCCGAGCTTGACCATTTGGAGTGTGAAGAATTTATGGAGATTCTTAATGAGAGAATCGGTAGTCTTGTGGTTCCATTGAGCTCTCCTTGTCTGATGGTTGATGGGAACATGGTGAATATATCTCCTATCATCCCTATCAATATCTCTCGCAATCCTGGAAAGATTGAGAATGTCTATATTGGGGCAGAATGTTCCCATGCTAAGATTCAAGAGTATACCGAGCTGTTCAAATATTTTTGTGACGTATTTTCTTGGTCATGCGAGGAAATGCCAGGTATCGACCCTCGCATTGTTGAACATGAAATTAAAACTTATCCCAATGCTAAGCCTGGTCGACAACACTTGCATGCTGTGAATCCTAGAAAAGCACCCGCGATTAAGGCTGAGATAGAAAAGCTGTTGAATGTCGGTTTTATCTATCCCATTCCCTTGATGGAGTGGGTTTCAAATCCCATTCTGGTTGATAAGAAATAGGGAACGATCCATATATGCACTAATTTCCATGACTTGAACCACGCTTGTCCTAAGGATAATTTTCCCACACCATTTATTGATCAAATTTTGGATAAGTGTGCAGGAAGTGAGGTATTTTCCTTTATGGATAGTTTTTTTGGATACAATCAGATCCAGATTAAACCTGAGGACCAACATAAAACTGCATTTATTTGTCCTTTGGGTACCTTTACATATAGGAAGATGCCTTTCGGCCTTAAGAATGTTAGAGCCACTTTTTAGTGGGCTATGACCTTGATCTTCCATGATTTCAAATCGATTATTGAAGTATTTTTGGATGACCTTGCTGCTCATTCTTGTTAGAGGATGTGTCATTCCTACCATTTGAGATTATTGTTCGAAAGATGTCGCCATTACTTGGTCAGGTTAAATCCTCATAAATGCATCTTTTGTGTGAATTCTGGTTTCTTATTAGGGTTCATTGTCTCCAAGGAGGGTATAAGAGTCAACCCTTTAAAGGTTGAGGCAATACTTCAATTGTCTTCCCCGAGAAACATTAGATAACTTCAATGTTTGCAAGGCATGGTACATTTCTTGCAGAGATTCATCGTTAACTTCACCGATTTGACTACAGGATTTATGCGTCTTTTGAAGAAGGACACTACCTTTTGTTGGGATGAGTGAGCCCAGGAGTCCTTTGATGCACTTAAGCGATCCTTAGCATCGGCCTCGGTGATTAGTCCACCCGACTATAGTCGTGACTTTTTACTTTATGTGGTCGCATCCTTGGAGACGATTGGTATGGTTTTGGTTTAGGAGGATGAGGAGCTCCAGGAGCATATCATATATTATTTGAGCCGAAACCTTATAGATGTGGAGATCCGTTATTCCCATGTGGAGAAACTTGCCTTAGCTACCGTTCATTTGGTTCAAATATTGAGACACTATATTCTCCTTCACTAGACCTTGGTGGTAGCCCATGTCAATCCATTTCAGTTCATCCTCAATAGAAGGATGATCGAGGGAAATTATAATAAGTGGATTGTCATCTTTTAAGAATTTGATCTCGAGTTTGTTTCAACAAAATTGAAAAAATCGTTGATTTTTGTGGAGCTTATATATGATTTCCCAGGCAAGGAGGAGGAGGAAGTTTGTGAAGATACATTTGTTGATGAGCACATTTTCCTAATCTCAACTTTAGATCCATGGTATGGGGATATTATCATATATTTACAAACATTGAAGGTCCCTACTCACCTGTCATGGAATGAATGATGACGGTTACGTCACGTATCCAAGAATTACCTCATAGTGGATAACACATTATACTAACGCGGGGTAGATTCCATTTTATGTCGTTGTTTAAATCATGAGGAGGCTGAGCTTGTGTTGAATGATTTCCACGGAGGGGCGTGTGGTGGTCATTTATCTGGGCTTTCTACAACCCAAAAAATCTTGAGCGTAGGTTATTTCTGGCTGTTGATCTTTAAAGATTGTGTCAATGCAGTCAAAAAGTGCCACCCTTGCCAGGTGTTTGCATGCAATATGCGCTCACATCCTGCCCCGTTACATCCAATTATCACCGCCAGTCCCTTCACTAAGAGGGGGCTTGATTTCATGGATTGCAACCTAGCTTCAGCTGGGGGGAATCATCATATTCTAGTGGTTGTTGACTATTTCATGAAATGGGATGAGGCTATTCCCATGGTTAAATCCGATGGTGAGACAACCACACATTTCGTATTCAACCAAATCATTACTCAGTTCGATATTCCAAAGGAGCTTGTCACTGACCATGGTAGGGACTTTCAGAATCGGATGATGGAAGAGTTGGCCTCGAAGTTAGGGTATAAGCAGGAGTATTCCTCTTCTTATTACCCTCAAGCGAATGGACAAGTTGAAGTAGTGAACAAATCACTTAAGTCCATTCTCCAAAAAACCATCGCACAAAGCAAGACCAATTGGCATATCATGTTATATCTTGCTTTGTGGGCTTACAGGACCGTGGTTAATACTGCCACTGGTTTTTCTCCATATCAACTTGTACATGGAGTGGAGTCTGTATTGTTGGTTGAGTGCGAAATCCCTTCTTTGAAGCTAGCCATAGAGCTCTTACCAGACACTTCCTCATTGGAAGAACGTTTGGTCCACTTAGAGCATCTTGATGAGCAATGTCGAGATTCCTTGGTGGCTCTAGAAGTGAATAAGTGTCACGTCAAGGTCAAGTATGATAAATCTGTCCATCCAAGGAAGTTTAGTGAAGGAGACTTGGTCCTTTTGTGGGATCAAGAAAAAGAACCCTTGGGGGAAGGAAAGTTTAACCTCATGTAGCATGGTCCTTACCTTGTTAAATGTGTGTTAGAGAAGGGCGCATATGAGCTAGTAGATTATGGGGGGACAACCTTGTTAGAGCATAGAAATGGGCTCTATCTTAAAAAGTACTATGAATGATATTCAGCCAGGGCTGACTATTGTATATTATTGTACAGTATTTTGCATAGTTAGGTTTTTCTTATGGTGATCGGGTTTGTTGATTAGCTTTCGTTTCTTATGGCAGATGTCAATGGAGTCTTCCATCTATATAAGATTTGCAGATGGTGCTAGCCGTCACACTCAACACGCAGCCTCTACTACTTGGGTGATTTATACTCCTACGGGTCAGGTATTGCCTTCAGGAGGTGTATGTTTACAGCGCTCTTCAAACAATGTTGCTGAATATAGTGCCGTTATCGAGCTTCTATGGGATGCGATTTCACATGGTGTTCTCTCTCTTGAGGTATGTCTTGATTCCCAGTTAGTAGTGTCACAACTTAATGGCTTGTATCATGTTAGGGATCCAAAATTATTACGAAGATTCTTATGTGTGAGATTGTTAGAACGACAATTTGACAACATAACATACATACATGTTCCAAGAATTTATAATCAAGTTGCTGACTCATATGCTAACTATGTGGTAGATTGGCATTTGTTTCATAGATAATAAGCTCATCACAAACATACATTTTTACACATGTAAATAAATAAATCGATCATCATAAAAAAAATTCATTAAACATCCAAAATGTGATAATAAATAAGTGTCATAATACAAAAATGGGGCTTCCGAGCCACCAAAATATAAATACACGGTAGTACAAAATGTATCACTCCCAGGTATCTAATCCTGGGGAGGAGGAGGGGGGTTCTAATCATGGAATGTCACCATGGCTCTAGCTAGCCGTCGAAACAACCACACCCATGCTCATGGCACACCCACCACCTAACGCTGCATGGCCTCAAGAAAGTCCTCGACTCTTGCCATGGGTACCCTATGTGTCAACCACACGAAGTTGGTATGAATAATTTGGAGCATCCGCTCCGCATCCACACCCATAATGTCATCTCCTATTCCCCTCCATTTATGATGAGGGAAACTTTCAGGCCACCGTGGTCCTACATCTGCATACATATGACAGGATGTCACTATGTGTTGTCATGCAAAAACATGTCTATTGGTTCCATATATCAAAAAACAAAACAAAAAAAATTAAATAATTCAAAAAACTTAAAAAGAGGGTTAAGATTCATTACCAATGTCATCGTATGCTGATCCTAGTGGTAGAGGCATGTTAGGATCTCCCTGAAAATCTATCTCCGCATAGGGGTAATCATCAATGGCAACTATCTGCCGCTGCCACCATGGAAAGAAATTAGCTGGATAGGGGTTGGACAACCTACCTCTACCCAGTTTGCGCATTGCATCTGCCCAACGTCATTGGGATGGATTGTGAATCCCATGAAGAGGAACATCAACTCTAGGGGTGAGTCCTAGAACATGCTCAAAGAAGAACGTGCTCAGTATACTGCTGAAACCAAAGTTTTGTACCCTGCCCATCTTGCAGTTGTTGAGCTATTGCTTCATGTTACTCAACAGCATAGTACTCCAATCATAAGTTGTGGGTCTCATGCACTCCACTACATAGAACATCAAGGGCCACGAAGCCTGGTGGAGTGAGGCTAGCCTTGCTATCCTGCTGAGTGTCAGTAGTATGGCCTTTAGGCCTAGCACCTGTATAGAGTTAGTTGGGATCTGACTCCTGACCTTCTCCATGTCTAGATAACAGTATACAGCAATATACTCATCTATGGTGAGGCCACCTCCGGGCCCACGAGAATGTAGGTTCACCACTTCCCCCCATCGAGACAATCCTGTAATGAAGTATATGTCCTCCACCTCTATAGTGAGGGACATCTCGTCGATCTGGAAAGAATCTGAGTTGGGATCCCAGTAGTCTACTAGAATCTACAGTAGGTCTTAGTTTGGCCTTGAAGCCACCAAGACACCAAAACTTGTAGAGCCTACATGCACGAAGAGCTTTTTGAGCCATTAGATTGCCCTGTACTGCTTCTTCTACATCCCTGTGCTCTCGTTCCCTCCATTCTAGTACCATCCTGCACATTTACTTTGAGTTTTGGTCATTACATGTCTTAGAAAAACTTAAGTGCGGCAGCATACATGACTGTTTGCTAAACAGCCATGTATGTACGTGACTTTGAGCCATTTTTCCGCGTACAGCCAGCCCTATACGCGGAAAAATCCTCAATTTTCATGTGGGCCAAGGCGCATATATTAGAGTGGCCTAGAAATTAATTTTGACCATGGAAATTTGAAAAGTTTACATGCAAATGAAAGAGCAGGGGCATGGGAAGTTACCTGGAAAAAACAATGCTGGATTCCACCGGTTGAAACTCCCAGAATTCGCGTTTGAAGTTCTGAACTCAATAGGATAAAAATTTCAAATGATATATAATGTTTTGAATTTTTTACTATTTATAGAAAATTTTCAAAATTTTCAAAAATTTTACCCCCTTTCTATAGTTTTGGACCGTTTCTGACCCTTTTGGACCATTTTTTACTAATATGATGATGTAGGAGACCATTTTGAGTGTCGTTTCGACCATTGTTTTGACCTGTTCGTGCTGATTTCAGGTATGATGTTTAAACTGGCATATAGGTTAGATTTCACCTCCATTTGCATTTTTCATGACCTTATGACCATTTCATTATAACCATAGGTACGAACCCATTCTATCCTGTCACGAAACCTTCTTGCTATTTTAGAAGTGACATGATGTGAATGGTAGATCTTGACCATACATGGGTACCCTAGTTAGCTCCTTGTTTGCATTTGGTTCCCATGCCGACAATTTGTCCTTTAGGGTGTGGGAGTCCGTTGTATAGTATCACCATGACATTTCGCAAGAGCCTCATACTCCTCTTGATATTTTTTTTGGATTGTTTCCCCAGGACTCCCTTATGTCAAGTTGTAATTGCATTATCATGAGCTTTGATTGCCTCATTGAGCCTTATGCCGGCTTCCATGACTTTGAGTATCAGCCATATAGCCCAAGCTTGTCTCATGTCTATCCATGTAGAGCCATTTTATATATCCTTTGCAGCTTGATTCCCTATTTTTACCAGGAGGGGACTTTCCCCCGAGTGTCACACATGTGTCCTTGCATTGAGCATAGGTATGTTTCACTACTTGGAACTTGTTTGTTTCTCCATTTGACACCCGTCTCCTCCTAGTCTATAACTTTAAAGTGATTTTATTCTTTTTCAAGATTTTCAAATATTTGAAAAAGTCCAAAAAAAATTAAAAAACCAAAAATCCGGACAAGAAAAGATGTTATCTTTGGCAGCAATCGAGTCATGTCATCTTCAAATAGAGCATTGTATATCACATCCATTGGTTGGGTAATAGTTTGACTTTAGGAGCTGTACTCATTTCTCTGAGTTTATCTCCACCGACTGGTTAAGCTTCCAGTCCCTATGGAGCCTCTGTCGATGCCTCCTGTGTGGCAGAGATGTCCCAGATTTGTATATCAAGTCTATGCTACCTACATTTAGTCACCATTCACCTTTATGCTCTTGTTCGAAGGATTTTGAAACCTAAGTCGTCCGTTCCTCAATTACCTTGAATTTGCATGTCGGCCATTCCTGGTACAGTTACTGGTTCCTGCACCTTATGATCGAGTCCTTCCACATTATACAACTTTGCTAAGCACCTTGTGTTGGATGATGGAGGATGCCTTAATGCCCTCCTTCCAGTGGATTTCATCCCATCGACTTCAGATCATTTATTCTTGGATAGGAATCTAGAGTCAGTTTTGAGTGCCTTGAGACTTGCAGTCATTAGTGGTAGGTTCTCTCGCCATCGACAGTTTTTAGGAATACATCAATGTCCCCTGATCGATGGATTCTCTCAAGTATTCAACCTCAACACATTTATTCACACTTTTTAGTTTGTACTCTAGTACCTTGATTCCCATTTTCATTATCGGTGGGTGATCTCGCATCTATTAACGGTATACATCAATGACCGGTAATCAGACAATGGACTACTATGTTTGACCTCGACACCTCTATTCACATAGTAGGACATGTACTCATAGCGGTTTGTGTAGAAGAACTTCTAGATTGGTGGCATCTCTTATATGCTACCTCCTTGATCGTGCCAGTGTTCATGAGATTTTAGCTCTCATGACGTGATTACAGTATATGTCAGACATTTCCAACCATTATGGAGATCTTGATCCATTATATATCTTTAGCCTTCATAGAGATCATGATTCTTTGTATATCTTCATCATGGAGATTCTAATCTATTTATATTGTATGTGGCGATGACCACACATGTCATATTGTATCATGCCTATTCATGGCCATTGTACTCTTATGTATCCACGACTGCTGTATCTACTTGCAGTTATATGTAGAGCTTTATCATTGTATTGTACTGATTGGATGGCTGGTTCTTCCACTAGGTTCTTCATCTCTCCATTTCTGGGATGGAATTATAATGTATTTCAGCCATCGTATGACCCCTCTAACCTCACACATTAGGGGGCATCTGTTACAATTGATTTTACCACACATGGTGAGTCACACTTTTATGGCCTTCCCTGTCCCTCTGTAGATTCTTTAGACCCCATGGACCATTTTTGTACCTTTGATGTTTCCAAGATCATCCCTAAAAACATGCAATAATTGCCATACGTGACTTTTAATCCCTTTCTCACGTATATACGCGGATTTGACCCTTAAACCCGCATACATCGGGATGTGTGCAAAAGGACAAATTATTTTTGAGTTTTCCTTGATGTGGATCCAACTCACTTGTCTCTTGGCCTTCCATATTCCTTGAGATTGCTCGGATTTGACCTTTCATTACCCCATTGAAGAGCTATATAAGGAACCTTTTGGATACATTGAAGGGAGAGGAATTGAAGAGCAAGAAAAATATAGTCCATTGTTGATGGATCTTATACTTGAGTTTGCATCCCTTTGTCCCTAGGAGCACTTTTGTGTTCTTCCCAAGATTTCCTTTTGCTTGTGAGCTTGCTATTGAGATATGGAGGATTGAAGTGGTGGAGGTCCAAGTGGGGGACTCAGTTTCTCTGATTCGCAGACGTGCTGACAGAGGTTGTCACTATTGTAATCTCTATTTTATATTAATAGAAATATCTTTTCTTGTCCAATAATGTGTGTTTAAATTAGTATTTTATCCATGGATACTTTTAAATGCTTATATGTTATTGATTATATATGCTAGAGTAGGTCTAACATAATTATATATAGCATGCTTGTCTTGTTTACTGAATGTTGAGGAAGAAATCTATCAATTCAAGCTGGAGTTGGAAAGCTCAATGGGGATCAACATCAACCGTCCAGAATAAGGTACTAATTGAGGTCCTTTGGTGTTAGATATTTAGTTTCTCTTGCATATAGGAAATGATTGATTTCTGGAGTCAAGATGTTTGTTGTGGTACCCCACGCCATAGGAATTTCTCTTCGTAACAATAGGGTTGTGGGATGTGTTCCCACATGGTCAGATGTGAGTGTTGGGCATGCCTTTCTGATATGATTATAGGATTGGTTCCAACATGATTAGATGTAAGTGCTGGGTGGGCCATTCTGACTTAGGGTTAGATATAAGTGCTAAAAAATACCTACATGGAAGCTAGGCCTACAACCAACATGAAAAATGGTTGGCTCTATAGAACTTCCTATGATGAGAAGAATCAAGAGATAGCACTCCTGATGATGATCCAACAGAGATGTTCCAGAACCATAGATGATCCAGATCCAGTGATGATCTAGATACAAATGAAGATGACTTGAAGATGACAAGGACTCGATGATGATCCATATGATATAGAGAAGAAGACTTGTGTTGATAAATTGTGTCAAGAGAATACCTTCATAGTTAAGAGGGAGTGTTAATGTAATTGTAACTTCAAAATGTATTCACTTGTATTTCTTATGTATTGTACCCCGATGTTTATTCCGGGAAGTGTTTGCAATGTAATTGAGTCATGTAATGCCCCGATGTTTTGATCGAGACTTTCTATAATGTAAAAAATTCATGTCAAGTAATTGTGGGTAACCCTCCTATTGATCAAGGGTTAAAGCCCTCGCAGTTGCGAGGCCCTATGGTTGTTAGACTCACCTAGTGAAGTTGGCCCTAGTGAGTTATTGTTAAGTCAAGAATTAGTATAAATAGAAAGTGGGCCTCTTTATTTATCACACACTCATTCACACTCAGTTGTAGTGCATAGATGAGGGAGAAGAAGTTCCTGGGGATAGAAAGAAAGAGGCTACTACTATCGGGAGATCATCTTACTATTTTGGGGTTTTACTTTTGGTGTTGATTCTATCTCTGAGGAAGTTGTGGGGTTTTCTCCATTTATGGTTTCCCTAAGGAAAAACACTGTGTTCATTGTCTCTTGTGTTTGATTTTTGTGCTTTTTATTCTCTCAGTTAAAGATCCTAATATAATGCTAGCTTAAATGTTAAAAATCTAACAATTACCTAACCCAATTTACAGTCAACTAAGCACCTCATGGTCAATTCATGATATTGCAGTAGTCTTCATACATCCTTCACTTGAATGATGTTAGGATTTCCAATAACTAACATCATTTAAGTGAAGGATGTATGCAGACTGCTGCATACATTATATCTCTACTCATTCAATTTCCTACAAAGTGTTGTAGCTTGCTTAGTGCTCCTGTCTGTTTATCATTTACGTTCAACATCATGGTGAAATCAACAAGTCCAGGAAAATATTCTAGTACATCGCCTGTACACTAATGGAAAAATAATGATGTTGAGTTCTTGGAGATCCTGTAGAGTGGATATTTTAACCTCTTCGGTGCTACTCTATAGTACATAACCCATCACTTTAGAGGCATATTTCCCAGTGATAACCTACAACAATTGTTATCTCCCAAAATAAATTTATTTTGATAGTATGAAGAATTCGAGTCATTTAATGAAAGATTTAAAGATGACTAACAAATTGAAGGTAAACCACCGAAAGCGGGCTCGTGCGAGTAAATGGTAAAAACACTTTCGGTGGCTTAGGAGAGATTTCGAATGACTCATTAACCACCGAAAAGTGTTGCTTTCGGCAGCTAAGTGAAAAGTCCAAGAAGGGGGTTAACCGCTGAAAGCAGACAAAAAGTGACATTGGTAAAGGCATTTTCGGTGGCTTAGGTGAGATGTTAGACATCTCATTAGCCACCGAAAATCGGTGCTTTCGGTAGCTTAATAAATAGTTCAAGAGGGGCATTAACTGTCGAAAGAAGGCAAAAGGGAATTGGGGAAAAAGTGATTTCGGTGGCTTAGGTGAAAGATATTAAGTTTTATTAGCCACCGAAAGGATGGGATTTCGACAGTTAAAAGGAATATTCGGTAAGGCCACTATCTGTCAAAAGTTGAGTTTTACCGCGACATGGGATAAACAGTTTTGGTGGATTAGGAGAAAGGGATATCATTTCATTAGCCATCGAAAGCCATCATTTTAGCAACTAGCAAAAAAACTCCCGAAGACTCTAAACCACCAAAAAGGAAAAAAGGAAAAATGGTTAGAAATCGGTCAAACGAAACCCCATCAGTAAGATAACGATCAGTGAAGGACATGATAAACCACCAAAAGGACATGAGGCTATGTAATTGCATGAGGGAATGAGTAATAAGGTATTTATTTAAAACCAATGATGACTAATGTGATGAAACCCTCCTTCTCCCTCCACTTGTCCACAAAGTTGCAGAAAAGACCAACAAGTATCTAGAATGATTTTGACATCATGGCTAGGAAAGGGGTCTCGAAAAGATAAACTGAAGACATCACCCTCTGAAATTAGCCTAAATCATGAAGGATAAAGCCCTCATAATCAGTGCCAAATATTCAGTACACCCCACCCTCGAATTGAGCATTTCTCTCCACCAGAAAGCCATCTCTGAGAAGCATCCTGCTAAAACACTGTCATACAGAACTTAAAATTATTTTTGCAGGTGCCCAAGAGTGGAATTCAATAAGATGAAGAAGGGGGGACCTGCTCTTAGGCAGGATTTGGGAGATATCATCTATTTGGAAGCACATCCAGAGGTCTATAAAAATTTCCAGGATGCTGGGTACTATAGGTTTTGTGAGAAGATACACGGTTCACATCAGCAGGTGGCTGAGGAATTTTTTCTCTCATTTGATGGCTCTAAGGCAGTCATAGGAAAAGAGGAATTCCACATAGATGAAACCCTAATCACTGAAGTGACTAAACTCCCTTGCATAGGAGAAAAGTGGTTCAAAACCACCATACCAAAGGATGTAGAGTTTAGGTCTTACCTAAAGCCTGAGCGTAGGGGAGTGGCGTGGAAGAAGAGTGTGCCATCCTCTTGGTTAGAAAAGAGGTGGCACCAACTGCTAAAGGCCATTGTGGTCTACATAACCTGTGAAGGAAGATATAATAGATCCATGACATACCATTTTAAATTAATCAACCACTTCACAGGTAAAATCCCACTAAATTTTCCCTTTTACTTACATAGGAGTTTGGGAAAAACGGCACACCAAGTGAAGGCTCAGTCAACCAATATTGTTGGTAGGTTGTCTCACCATGGCCTTATCCAACTATTGATCCAAGAGTTTCTGAAAAGGAGGAATATGGAATGGCCTTATTTCTTGTTTTGGAATGGATTTGAAACATGCCTTCAACCAGAAGAAAATGGGAAGTCTCCTGCCAAAAAGTCTAGCACACCAAGGAGTGGGAGAAGAAAGAGAAGGGATATATCCCCAGCAGTAGCAGAGCATCCTCCCTCCTCTTCCAAATCCAAGAAGGTCAAAAGAAACTTGGATTTCAGTGAGAAGGCCCAGGAAGTTACAACACATAGTGAGAACATCTTGAACCTACCATACTAAGACTCATAAGAGGAACAAGAAGAAAGTGCAGACCTAGCTCTGCACATTATTGCAGTGACTGAAGAACTACCATAGCCTACACCAGAAGAGAAAGAGGAACCATTAGAGAAGGATTCCTCCAATAATCCCAACACTCAAAGGATAAATCAATTGCTAAGGAAATTGTATGAGATGGATATTTTGGAAAGGGAAATAAAGAAAAATAATGTTGCATTGACTAGTAGGAACAAGCTGCTACATAAGTGTTACCTAGAGCATAGAGAAAGGTATATTTTCTTAAAGAAACTAAATACAAGGTACCTAAAAGACAATATTAGATTGTATAGGATTATTAGGCTTCCAAGACTACAGCTGAAGGAGGCCAAGCAAAACCCTAGAAACCACCTCACATTGGAAACCCTAGTTGAAGAAGCAATTAGCCTTCATCCTCTAGAAGCTAGCTAGGCTGCTATTAACCGTCCTACTATAGAGCCTACTGAATGAGAAAGCTGAGCAGAAAAACTTGACAGAACAGTTTTGGAGGTGGTCCAAGAATTTTTGAAGAACAGGGCTTTTGGTGGCTTAGGCGAACGCTGAGGTAGTTCATTAGCCACCGAAAGCCCCACTTTCGGTAGCTAACGATTCTGATATTTTGGCCTCTTAACCACTGAAAGCAGACAGAGGCATAAAGTTAAATTTTGACACGTCGAACCAATTTTGGGCGAACATGGATGGCTCAGGGACAAAGTATGAAGATGAAGGATGCTGAAGAAAAAATCATGGAAGGTGTGCTTCAGTTTTACCATGACATAAAGGGAGAAAAGGCCACCAACACTTAGTTGTCAAAGTGAAATATTGACTTAACCAGCAGAGAGCCAGTGGCAATGATTTCCAGCAGTTACCTTAGTTATCTGAAGGTTCATACAATGAACTAATTCTATAGTTAGTTAGACTAGTAGTTAATTATGGTTTTAAACCTAATTTTGCAAAAAACAATTATTTTATTTATTTTTGTTATATGAGATCCAAGTTTTTAGGATCTGAGTATTTTTGTAAAGGCTATAAAGCCTAAGACTTATTTTATTGAAAGGGTTCAACTTTGGGGACTTGTAGACCATCTCTAATGTCAAGCTTCTCATATTGCTCATGACCTAATATAATATCTTTTGTTATCATATGTTCAGCTTCCATTTTTTGTCTTATCTGTGCTTATGCTTGAATATGTTATTTAGGTTTTATTTAGATTAATTGATGTCCTATAGTTGTCACCCTATTGGAATATTGATGTGATTTGAATTATAAGTGATTTCCTTGTCATGATTAGCCATTTATATATATCTGTTTTATGTATGAATCTTCCAGCATGATAAGTTCTCCATCTCTGCACCATATTGTCAACCTCTGAATAGTGGTAATTAGAAGCCTTATCCCTGACTGAGTTTCATGCATGTATTGAGAGTGTGAGTTTTATAGGTCACCTGACTTGATCCACTTAAAAAACCATAAAAATATTTAAGTTACCAAGAATCCTCGAGCTTCAACCTAGAGGATTTTCCTGGAGTGATAACAAATTGGCGCTGTTACTGGGGAGAGGAGACTGAAGCTCAACTTCCCTGGGAGATGAGATAGATCCATGCTTTGATGATAGACAAAGCTTGGACACTATTCTGGTTGTAATCATCTATCTGGAAACTCCATTTAAATAAGGTGGCTTCAAGAAGACCAAGTACCAGAGCAAACCCTCAAGGGCCACTAGCAACACCAGTTTCAGATCCAGAAGAGATTCTGAGAAGAGCTAGGGATTCACTAAGGTAGATCAGCAATTTTGTAAAGGAAGATACATTAGGTATTTAAAGAAATGTTTCTACTATTATTTCTTCTACTGAAACACTCAATTCTCAGGAATTTATAAATACATAAAAAAAATTTAGGGCTTGGGCATCTTCAAGCACTGCTGCTTGTGAAGATCCAATCCTTGGTGACTCCACTGGGATAAGTTTACCACCACCTTCTTAGCTACTACCTACATCAATACTACCTTCCTCCACCCTTTCCATACCCATTTCCAATATGGCTGCCCCACAATTGACCAAAATGGAAAGGATCCTGGGAGCTAGGTATGCCCCCCTAAATTTGCCCAACCCTTTCTCGGCCATGCCCACTGGAGAATACCTCAAGTACATGCCTAAGTTCACAGGAGAGGGATATTTCACAGCTGAAGAACATTTAGAGGCATCTTACAGTTATGCTGAGAACATTAATATAGAACAAGAAGATGTTTGGACTAGGGTTTTTGTACAAATCCTAGATGGTCAAGCTAGGAAATGGTTCAAAGAACTTCCTTCTAGATCAGTAGTAGGCATTGAAGCCCTAAATGACATATTTCTAAAACATTGGGGAGAGAGAAGAGACCACCTCTATTATATCACATATTTTAGCAACTTGAAAAGAGAGAATGGGAAGTTTGTCGCCAACTTTACCAATAGGTTCAACAATATGTACAGCAAGATCCCCACTGAAATCAATCCCATTGATACCTCAGCCATGATAACTTATGAAAATGCCTTTGACTCTGATTTCTGCCTGCTTCTCAGAGAAAGGAGGTCTGCCTCCTTATCACTCATGCAGGATGATTCCCTTGATCCAGGAGGATCCAGGAAGGCCAAGTTTTCAAAGTCCTCCAATCTCAGCAAAATAAGTGCCATATCAAAGGGCTTGTTGAGACTATTCCAACGGTGTTCGTTTCACCTCAAATGGACTCCGTATGAGAAAGTTATCATGTTCTGTTCTATGAGGTCAACAGGCAAAATTGGCAAAAAGAGGTGCCATGCGGCACCACTGACAAGGTGACACATGGCATCCATACTATATAAACATGATGACATGTCACCACTGACAGGGTGATATGTGGCATCCGTACAGTACAGATGGATGACGTGGTAGTTGTACAAACATACAGGTGGCAGTATGGTCCAATCAGGATGCAACACGTGTCATGTACGGACGATGAGGTGGCAATCCAGTTAGTAGTATGGACCAGTCTGAATGTGACACGTGTCAGTACGGAGGTGACTACACAAATTAGTTGGAAGTACAGTAGATGAGTTGGCAGCTAACTGGGCATTGAGGTGGACCAATCTGAAACTGCCACGTGGCAGCACCGAAAAGGCCAATATTGATTGAATTTCACCAAAATGTTGCTGCTCCGCCAGTTTCGAACTCCTGACCTCCCATACCCTGTCTCTGCGCCTTTAACAACTGCGCTGGTAGTGTTCTTTGTATAATGTATGGAAATAATATTATTTAAAAGGGCATTTCGAGCCCCAAAGGAGCCAGGGCTTAGCCCCGACCTTGGTTCTTCCTCCAACGTGACCAGGAGCTCCGACCAGCACGGGAGCCCACGCTCCATTTCAGCACATGTCGAATTACAAACTATAGAAAATTGGTTATAAGTGGGTCTAAAAACAAGTTACGTTATAACAGATTTGTTTAAAAAAAACCATATTGTGGGTTCAATGAACCATGTGGTTTTGGGGGGAAAATAATTTTATTGTAATATTCTAAAAATATAAAATGTGGTTGGCATAGTTGTAAATATGTCAACTACATAATTTAAGAAGAGCCTAACCAAGTGTGAGGAGTTGGAACCATATGCCTTCTTGGGCAAAATTTGTTGTAACTAAAGAATCATGAGGAGAATGTGGAGTGGGGCAAGCCAAGCCTATATAAACCCACTTAATTTCCATTTACAGGGCATGCTTTGGAGTGGAGAATTTGTAGCTAAAGGAGAGAAGGGAGATTGCGTAGCTCTGTAGGAGGAAGGTACGAGTGTTTATACTTGTTTTACACTGTCTTCAGGCTTTGGAGTTGCTGGAAGCAGTCTGGTTGTGTTTTGGGCAGCGGTTCTCTTCCTGACCATTGTCGCCAAGGTATCATTGTATCATTGCCATGTATTTTGCCTTATGCTGAGATTATATATCGGCCCTCCTATTGAGAAGCAGGCCCGAAGACGTAGTCCATCCTGGATGAACTCCATTATCAACTTGTTGTCGTTATGTGTATTGTCTATGCTGTTTGGTTCTCTTCTTATGGATTTGTGAGCTTCATTCATGCTCTTTATGAAATTCATGTTAACGTCATAGAGTAGCAAAGATCTTGTTTTTGAATCAGCCCTAGAGGTAGAATCAAACATTATGGAATCTCAGAAGGTCAAAGGAAATATAGACAGGAAGAAGCAGCCAACAGACCCTATTGGGGCTTCTTCATCAGAGAACAATATTGAAAAAATGACCAAACTGTTAGATAACATGACTGCTAAAATGTCTAAGCTAAAGGACCGAGGGGAGATACCTATGAGGGGTAAAGGGCCAAGTGATTTTGTTCCCCAAAACCCTAATTTTGTCCCTTATAGGAGAGTAAACCCCCCAGTTCAGATCCTCATAAGGGAAAGGAATCAAGGGGAAGATTAAAGAATTAGAAGTCCATTTCAAAATGTTGTACTAGAAGAAGAGAAATAATTTATTGAGGAAGAAGGAGAGGCTAAAGAACACATCCACTGCATGGAAGATGAGGTTGACTACTCTTTTCTAATCCCATAAAATCCTTCGCACTAGCTATTTATAGCCTTCTGTCTTCAAAGACTGTCACGAGTTTGTTAAGAAATGCCCACCTTGCCAACATTTTTATCCCAAAAAGCGCACCCATCCTGCTCCGCTTCACCCTGTGATTACCATTGGCACTTTTTCCAAATGAGGGATTGACTTCATGCATTTTAAGCCTACCTTAGCTGGGGGGGCATGGTTACATCATTGTAGCCGTGGATTATTTCACAAAATGGGATGAGGCCATGCTTACATACATAGATCATAAATCCAATTGGCATCTCATTCTTTTTTTCACTCTTTGGGCTTATCAGACTTCCGTGAAAACATCTACTGGATTCACACCATTCCAGCTTGTCTATGGACTTGAAGCTATCTTGTCGATCCAATGTCAGATTCCGTATTTACAACTTGTAATCGAACTTCTCCCAGACACTTCCACCGAGGAAGTGATATTTTTGTGCTTAAATAACCTTGATGAGACCCGTAGAGATGTTGCCTTGGCTAATGAGGCACATAAGAAATGCGTCAAGGCGCAGTATGATAAATCCGTCCAAACTCATGTTTTCAATGAGGGTGACCTAGTTTTGACTTATGACCAAAGATATGACAAGCTAGGGAAGGGTAAGTTTGAGTCCATGTGGTATGGACCTTTCGTTATTTCCAAGGTGTTAGAGAAAGGATCCTATGAGTTAGTTGATTATGATGGAATCCCTTTGGGGAAACCTCGCAATGGGTTGTGCCTGAAAAGGTACTATGCCTAGGTTTTCTTGGATGGTATATTGTATATATGTATATTGATTGACTTCCAGTGTGCTTTCAGTATTTTCAAGATGATTTTGAGTTTTAGTGTCTGCATCTATTTATACCATGTTTTGGTCATGCAGATGGCTTTCTATGGCTTCGCCAATGGTGCTTGCCGCCACACCTTGAATCTAGCCTCGGTTTCTTGGGTTCTCTATTCCCCAACTGAAGATTTGGTCAGTTCAGGAGTGGTTTGTTTAGGTCCCGCTACTAATAACATCGCCGGTATGAAGCAGTCATTAGTCTTCTGACTGAAGCTGCCTCCCAGGATGTCCTTGATCTAGTAGTTTTGATGGACTCTCAGCTCGTGGCTTGTCATTTAAACCATGTTTACACCATTAGGAACCCGGTGCTCCTCCACCTCTTCCGGAGGGTATTTTGTCAGAAATATCATTTGGAACCATTACCTATAGGCATATCCCTAGGGAACATAATGTAGTTGTTGATTCATTGGCTAATTACATCCTAGATTGGAATATTTCCCATTCATGATGCTAAATCAAACATGGTACATTGTAAATAAACATTTAAAGACACATAGAACTCATAGAAAATGCATTTTTCCATTTGAGACATAAAAAACACCGTGTAAAAGTCTGTATATATATATATATATATACGAAAAAGTGTTACAAAAATAGGTCCCAAGACCTCATCTGAAGCACGTTGGATTTCAGGCAAAATCATCATACAAAAATCTTGAAGCTATCAACTTTCATTATACATGTCTCATCCACTAATGGTGCTTGTGATATCACATCACTGCTCGAGCCACCCTACATAGTAGCTTGTTGAATCGGCATGGTACTCCCGCCATAGATATCTGATATCTAGTTGGGAGGTCATCTATATCAGCATATGGGATGTCCAGAGTCAACCTCTCTAGGTTCTCCTCTAGCTCCCTGGTGATATCATCACCCTATGGCACGAAGCGAGCTCCAGCTCGCCTGTCTAATGGAGATGCTCCTCCAGGCCTCGATGCTCCAACATCTGCATGAAGACAAATAGGTCTCATCACTTATCATAAAAAATATAAAACATAAAAAAAACATAAAAACATTTTCCATTATTAGGGTTTCTTGTTTCTTACCAATGTCACCCCACTACCCTCCAGGTGGGAGTGGTTGGTCAAGATCACCTATAAAATTTGTGCTTGCATAGGCATAGTACTCGACCATGAGCATCTGATCCTGTAGCCATTTGAATACTGAAACCATGAACTTCACTCTGCCCCTACCCTCTCCTATGCGACCCATGACTTGGACCCACCTTAGCATATGGGGGTCTCGTGCTCTCAGACTCCAGAAAGTCACCTGGGGCCTCATATGGGGGAACTGCTCAAAGAAGAAGCAAGCTAATATGGAACCAAATATGAACTGCTTCAACTCTCCCTGCTGACATTTAGTCAGCTGATCCTTGAATATTAGAAGCAATGCTTCCCCCCAGTTGAACATCGTAGGTACCATAGTCTCTAAGGCATACAGCATATGTGCCCTGGAAGCCTGATGCACACCCTGGCTTCCTGCCACCCTTTGCATGGTAAAAAAAACAACCCATAGAGCCCTGTCTATTACTACACTGATGGGGATTTTCTTCCCTAATGTACCTGTACCTGGCGCATAGTGTTGATCTATGAGCTCTCTGGTGGTAATGTCCCCGCCACGGGAACTTGTCAGTGATATCGGGGCACCCCGTCTCGATAGGCCAATTAGGAAGTAGATATCCTTTACCTCCACTATAAGTATGTGTGCCCCCACCTTGAAATACTGTTGTTCTGGATTCCACATTCTTAGTATGTGTTCCAGTAATCTCTCGTGGGACACCATGCTTGGTGTCTGGAAGAACTTTAAGAGCCCACAGTTCTGGAGTGTGACAATACAAACCGGATTTCTTTCAGCAGCAACATCCTCGTCATCATGTGTTCTTTCCTTCCATATCACCATATTTTGGAAGCCTAGAACTGCCAAAAAACAACAATGGTATGCATTAATATCATCCTTGAGTCATTTCAAATCAAAAGAATGAGTAAATTTTTCCCATATCATTTGTTTAAATTCTCCACGGTTGGCACCGCTTGTGCCCCATTGGAGATAGGCGGTGGCACCACCCATCCACCATATTCTTGGTGCGATTCTCGCATGGTACTGTGTATCCCATAAGGGGTATCCGTGGTGCCCGCATATTGGATTTTAGGGCTTTCCAAATAGGCCCAAAACCCTAACAAATCCCAAAATAGAAGCTATGAAATGAAAGATAAGGGTCTTAGTTGTTACCTGCAACTAACGAGACTGAAAATGGACGGTGGGAACTCCCGGTGTTAGCTGTGGAAGATTTGACTAGAAAATGCTCCAAGTGCTCTCTGCTAGAGGTAAATAGTGAAATGTTTGACTTTTTACTATTTACTTGCCTTATATAGACATTTTTTTGGGTCTGAGTTGCTATAGTTTTGATATTACATCATGTTTTGGTCAAAATCTATTTGTCATAATCCCTTAATGTTGATTTTGAATGCATTTAGCACTTGTTTATGAGTCGTATGCAAGTTGAATTTAGTAAGAAGCTATGGAAAGTTTGTTTATGGATTTTTCATACTTTCAAAAAATGGAAAAGGTCATCGAGTGTTTATTACAACACTTTGTCATGCTCATTAAAATCTAGTATCAAAGTTCCTAGTCCAATTCAAGTTTCTTTCCAGGCTCGTAAAATATGACATTGTGTAAAGAAGCGTCATGGAGTCTTTTTTTTACATTTTTTTTTAGACTCCTTAAACATGAAAAGATAGTCGATTCTGTTTCTGAATCTTTCTAGGCTCGTAAAAAGTGACATTGTGTAAAGAAACCTCATGGAGTTCTCTTTAAACCCTTTTCAGGCTCCCTAAATACGAAAAGATTGTCGAGCTATCTTGTCTTCTTCACGCTCGTTAAAGTATTTGAAGAGTCTTCCGCCTGACGGTAGGTTATCTCTTTCTCGGTTCGGATAGGACTATTTACAAGAAAGGAACACTCCATCCAATCATGACTAGAAGAGTTCTCTAAGGTATTATTTTACACTTTTTCGGGCCTTAGAGACTAAATCATACGAAAAAGGACCCCCATGGAGTTTTCTTCTATATTCGTTTAGACTCTCTAAACATGAACGGTACCAAGTTTTCTTTCAGTGGACTCGCTAAATTAAACATTGAGAGACACATTTTGGGAACGAACCCCTCCTCTCTCAAGTTCATAAAACATATGGGACTGGACTTGTCTTCTGACAAGCTATATCAAGTGTTTGTTACCCTCTTTGAACTCGTAAAACCGAAAAGAGGCACTCATTGATCATGATGGGGGAAATGGGAAGGGAATCATTTTGCAAATAATGGCAATTGTTTGTCATTACCTTTGAACATGGCACTTGTCTACACAATCATGTCAGTCAATTGGGTATTCAACTGATCTCCATGACGATCCAGTTTCATGAGTCATGCCAATCCTTTCAGTCTTTCAAAAGAATGCATTGTCCAATGAGTTTTCTTTCAGTGGACTCATTAAATTAAACATTGAGAGACCCATTTTGGGAATGAACCCCTCCTCTCTCAAGTTCGTAAAACATATGGGACTGGACTTGTCTTCTGACAAGCTATATCAAGTGTTTGTTACCCTCTTTGAACTTGTAAAACCGAAAAGAGGCACTCATCGATCATGATGGGGGAAATGGGAAGGGAATCATTTTGCAAATAATGGAAATTGTTTGTCATTACCTTTGAATATGGCACTTGTCTACACAATCATGTCAGTCAATTGGGTATTCAACTGATCTCCGTGACGATCCAGTTTCATGAGTCATGCCAATCCTTTGAGTCTTTCAAAAGAATGCATTGTCCAATGTTGCATTGTGTATTTGTCCTGTCTAGTCATGATGCCAAGTCATTTTTTCATGCCACCCGATGTTCAAAGGGGATCTAAAGAAGTTTTACCTCTGCAGTCTACATAGTCTTTGTGTCAGTATCTTTGAGTCAGTCATATGGTTACTACATTCACATCATTCGAAAACTATGTTCCGAGTTTCATGTCATCGATGTGGGACTCATCATGGCCCTCCTTCGACGAGACTATTCCCGTCGACATCAGCTCATCATCTAGGAAATAGTCTTAGAAACAATATTTAGTACCTTGAGATTTGTATGCCTTAATGACAGATTCTCTCACTCTCGACATAGGTTCACATCATTGACCTTTGATCGATAGAATCGATTGGGTGTTCGACGTCAGGACATCTATTCGCACTCAGTATATTGTACTAGGGTACCTTGGGAATCATTGACATTAATGGTGATCTCCCTCGCACTTGTTAACGGTTCACATCATTGGCCGGTAATCAAGTGGTTTCTACCATGTTCTACTTCAGATCATTGTAATCACATGGATAGAATCATACTTTGTGGAAGATGAGACGAAGACCTTGGCCATTTTTTTAAAAGCGCTCATTGCTTTTTCCCCAGGCTGCAATGGATTTTTGTATATCTAGCATGGATCCACATTTGTATGGTCATGGCTATGCTCAAATTTGTGTCTGTTTGACATAGATTTACATTGTATGTTTGGTAGATATGTCCAAGTTTGAGTCCTCTATCACATGGATCTACGATGTATTCTAGTAGCCAAGCTTGTTTATTCCACTCATGGATTTTCCTTGTATTGGTCTGCAGCTATGAGTTTGGTTACTTATGTCTATGAGTCAACATACTGATGTACTATAGATGCCTACTTGAATACATACTTCGATCGAGCCGACATTTTTATCTACTTGCGACGACTTGTTATCAAAGCTCTCATTTATCGTATCACTCTAAGACTCATGCTTTGGGGGGGATCTTGTTATACCAAACTCTTGTCACCATCATGTGATAAGACATTTGACATACCTACTTGCCCTAAATCCCAACTTCTGGAGTGGAAACTAAATCATTTTTCATCAATCTTTCATACAAATTCCCAGCACTGCATATGCCCCTTTATCCAGGAGCAGTACCTCTACTCACACTGCCTTTCATCGGTTTTCCACAAGTGGTGCCACCACCAATTTCCCTTGGTCCATAGGTAGTTATTACCAGAACCACTCTATGATAGAAGGAGAAGCGTGGTACCCTAGGTAAAAAGGGAAAAAGATAAGCTTCTTGAGGCTTCTAGATGATAAGCCTCGAGATATCCCTTATCCATACTGCTGTGGGTTGGTTGAACTCGAGATCCCTCATCCTAGGATCTTAGAGGCCACCTCACCCACTAATTTCTCAACCATCTCTATCCATTAAAGCCCTATAAATATGAGCTCATAGCCATGGTTGAGGGGAGAACATTGAAGGTATTGTTATGCTGTTGGATTGATTCTTGGGCCAAGATCATTTGGAGAGAGCATAGAGAGATAGAGTCGGAGCTTTTGGGGATGAAGAGCTGGTTTCATGGAGATGCATGTCAACACTAAGGCTTGGTTGTAAAATTCTTCATATTTCTAATGCAAGTTGATTTATGTCCCACATATGATGCTGTTGTTGTGATTTCACTTATATATGTTCCTAGATTCCTTAGTCACTAGCATAGATTAGTAGATCATATTCTGGTTGCTTTGATTCATTTCGTGTTGATATTTTTGCAGGTACACAGGTGAACTGTCAAAGCCTTGTATTCCAAATATCTACAATGTCTAGGGAGAGTATTCAACCTCTGTCCTCTATTTGTTCTGGATCTAAACCATTCAAACCAGTAGAACACCTTGCTGTCCATAGGAGGTGAAATATTCCAGCTAACAAATCTGGTGACCATAGTGGGGAGTAGTTGTATTTAGTTGTTCTGATCTTCCTCAGTCTGCAACTCTTGTCTAAATCCAAGCTCCATTTTCTTCAACTCTTTTCAGTCAGATCTACTTTTTGATTTGTATTATTTGGGTTTGAAATTTCCAAATCTGTTCAGATCTGAGTCATTTCGGTCTTTTATGCTTTGTTACCACTTTCAATTCAACAGTATTTTCCTTGATCTTGTCTTTTTTTATTTGATCCATCGTTCTCTTTTTTGTTTTGGCCATCTATAGGGAACCACAGCCATGCTTTGTACAAGGAGCGGTGCCACTGCCTGAACATAGTGAGTAGTGTGCGGTGCCATTTCCTATATCTAGTTTGCAAGGAGCGGTGTTGCTTTGGAAACGCTCTTACAACACCTACGAAGCGCAGTACCAGGTAGGCATTAGTCCAAAACTCTTTTTCCTCATTTTTCTTTGTAAAAATTTAGAATTTTGACTACTTTTAGTTCTGTTATTAGGCTTGTGTTATTGAATCTGATGTGTGTGGCTTACTACTTTGATGGTTTAAGATTGGTTTGAGTGGAATTTAAAAAACTTGTTTAGTCTTTTTTATTGTTCATTTGCTTCTTGCTTATTGGTTGTGCTTAAAGAAGGATTTCTTGTTTTCTTAAAGTTAGGGTGCTCATTAAACTCTCTTTTCGTTGCATATACTGAAAGAAGAACACTATATTAGCTTCTAGATTTCATTTCTTGCTTGCATAGTAAACTTCTTTTTCCTTTCCTTCGAAAAAGAAGTTTTTCTTGAGATAAGGACATCATATTTGAGCATTGGATTTGGGCTTTCTGATTGGCTTTACAAGCTTTCAGGACCTTTATGATCTTTCGTCTCTTATGCATATAGGACTATCTCGATCAAAATAAAAAAAAATGGCAGCTTTAAGTTAGATTTGCTTATGTTTTTAAGAAATTTGAGAAGTTAGAATGCATTGGCATATATGTGTGCTTGGTGTTGCTCTTTTAGGAAAAGATATTCTCACCCTTCTCAATTGCTTTTGAAAAGAAGAATTTGATTTGTAGAATTATTTGCTTGTCTTTGATTTGATGTTCATGACTGTTGATTGGAATGATATTTGGTTTTGAAACAAAAAGAAAAACACTCTCTTCCCTCCCATCAATAGGCATACTGAACGGTAAAGTGAACATTTGCAAAAGCATATTGCATGGTTTTACTTTTCTGTCAAAACATCATGCATTCACCTAACCGTACAAGTTAAAATTAACGGTAGTTGTAGGTTAAAATTTATGTAGTAACTTGAGTGATAGGTTAGAGACGTGTTCGGGAGTTGTAAAATGTAGGAGTTGTCATTATTTGTCAGCATTACATTCCAGGACTCGTGCGGTTCTTCCACATACCATCGGTATATCGAACGGCCTTTCATGTACCCTTGAGGTATATAGAAAGGTACTTCACGTACTCGACTGTATATTAGAAGACCCCTTGTGTACAGTTATGCATTAGACAACACTACTACCAATTTGAGCTCCCACGTACCTTGAGTATATTGGGAGACCCCACTAGGGTACCTTATCTATTTGAGAAAATCCCTTTGGTCGTCTAGCTTGGAGCCATACACTGAAAACAACATTCAGGGAGATTACTATGCACATACCCTCGAGGTATATCGCGAGTGGCACCTGCTTGACAATCCTAGTAAGAGACCTGAATTTTGAACTCCTCCTGTCATTTTGAGTCTGCATGTTTTGACCTATATCTTGAGTAGGGAAGTATTTTGGTGTGTTTTTTCTAGACTTTCAAACCCTAGGTTAGATAGGAACTATACAAAATGGCTGAGTTAAGATAGTCCAGGAGAGTACGGGGCTTTCCACCTGATTTTACTCCTATTTCAAGAGAAAATCCAATGGAAGCTATCGACCAAGGAGCTGCTACCACCTACCAAGTGGAAGATAATGTGGTGGTGGAAAGTGGAGTACCATATTCTTCACACTCACCTCCCTTGGTCCAAAAGCCTTCTCGGGAAGATTCATCGTTCCATCCTCCCTTGGAAGGTCATGTTGATGACACTCGTCCAGAATTTGGTCCTAATGCTCCTTTTTGGGAGACACCTATTGGATAGGCCATTGCCTCATTTGGCACCCGTGTAAGTTCTCCTGAGAGTGAAGAAGAACGTAGGCAATACCGTGCTGCTATCCTCCATGCAAAGGAGGTAGAAAAATAGATTGATAACCTATTAGGCTCTACACCAGTACGTTCCACATCTCTTCCTATGGGATATCATTCATTAGCCAATTCTATGAGACCCATTGAACCGATTATAGATCATCCATTAACAACCCACAGCCCAGGTCAAATTTCCACCCCTGTGACCTCTTATGTTATGTCTGTTCCAAATCCTCTCAGGTCTTTTGCATATGGGGCCCAACCTTCAATTCCTGTTTTGTCAGTACTTTTGAATGTCGTGGGGAAACCCCCGACATGACCTACATTATCTGATACCAGAGTTGTACCTAGTCAAGAGAAAACCTCTAACATAGAAACATCTACAGTTTTTGTCCCTCCCACCCACACTAATGTGGTAAATTCCCCATCTAGTTCAGGTCAGCCCTTGGGGGCATAACTTATTGCCATTCAATCTTCTAGTGGTTATGGTTATCAAATACCTGTAGGTAATCATCCATCTAATCCTACTGGAATCCCATACCCTAGTAACAATTTTATCCCATGGGGGCAACCCAACTGGTCTTACATGCTAGCCATGGGAGGGATACCTATACATAATGGGGGAGGTGTGGGAGGACCACCTTATGGAGGTCCTCCCCCTGGGGGACCTAATGGTCTCGTAGGATCTGGCAGTCCTCCTCATGGTCCTAGGGGTCCTAGTGGTCCTGGGGGACCTGGAAGCTTTCCTCCTTATGGCTCTAGAGGGTTTTGTGGCCCTCCACCTAGTGGTTCTTGTGGCTTTGGAGGTTTTCCACCTCCTAGAGGCTTCGGAGGGTTGGGTGGTCCACCTCTTGGTGGTCCTGGTGGTCCTGGTCGTCCCGGTGGATCTAGCGGTCCCCCTCCTGGAGGCCTTTGTGGACCTAGTGGTCCTAATTCCATAAATCCACCCCCCATGGGTGGATTCTCCAGTGGTTCTTCCTCACAGCAACCTGTTTATCAGTCTACCTATGGCCCTACTGGTAATTATATGCCATATCAATATTACTAGTATGTGTAGCCCAATGGACAGTTACCTTTCCTAGCAACTTTGGACTTGCTTGATTTGTCCAAGTTGATTAATGATCCCATTCGACACAATCCCTCGTGGCCTCCCATTCTGGTAAAGTTACCATTGGATATTCCAAAATTTGATGGGAAGCAGGGTGAAGATTCGTGGAACCATGTTATGACTTTTCATTTGTGGTGTTCCTCGAAATCCCTCATGGATGATTCCGTTTGGTTACGACTCTTTTAGCGAAATTTGACTGGTATGGCCGTGAAGTGGTACATTAAACTCCCACAACATTCATTTATGGATTTTGTCTCATTGGAAACCATATTTCTTACGCACTTTCAGCTCCCTATTCGTTATGAAACAGGCACTGATATTTTAACTTCTCTGCGACAGAACACCTCCACCCACATTTATACTCATATTCATGAGTGGAGAAGGTGGAGAAGGCTTATTAAGGCCCTATTCTGGATCAGTTGTTAGCTTATTGTTTCACCAAGTCCTTGTTGCATCCTATTTCCCGAGATGTGGCCATGGGCAGTGCTGTTACCGAAGAGTAGGCTATTAGTTGGGCTCAGTACCTAGACTTGGTCTATTCCTAGTCCAGGACTCTTTATGACCTGATTCCTCAAGCCCCTCACCCCAGCACTGACCCTGCCAAGCCACCAGTAGAAGTACCTATTGATGGGATTATTGGTTCAATATAGTCCCCATCCGTAGCGAAACCAACCAAGCAAACCCAAACTGCTACTCCTTTGACTCCTACGGTTTCTGCCGAGGTCAATTCTATTCAAAGTACACAAAACTTGGGTAATAAAAAGAAAGGTAAAAATTGAAATAAAAAACATGGAAACCAACAGGAGACCCCACGATCAACCAATAATGACAACCACAAAGGGAAAAGGAAGGATAAATATCATTGTCTGTTATGCAGTGGTGACCACTTTTCAAAGAAGTGTCCCCGTCGGGACAAAATATCCTAGTTTCTGAAGTATAATCCTGCACTTGCAATACTTATGGATCCCTTTCCCTCTCAACAACAATTGGTAGACCACATGTCTAACCAGGGTAACTCTAGTTCATCAGAGGAAATTCGTATGATGTCCTCAGATACCATCCATCTGCAAACTCGAAGCCAGAATTATGATAAACCCGTAGATAAGAAAGAAGATCAATATTCTTCAGGGAAAGCTCCCTCTATTAGTTCTCCAGAATCCTCGTCCATTGTTCCCTTGTCTATCAAGAAGCCTACTCTCAATATGATTTTGTGCCCACCAAAGAGTACTCTTCGGAAGGCTGTCTTTAATCCCAATGCCCGAGCTACTCAATTCTATAATGTGGTTGAATATCTCGCTCAATCATCTTGTGCGATTTCTACCCTAGAAGTACTCCAAAGTTTCCCCACATAGCACAAGAACTTGTTGACCGCATTAGGAGCTGTAGACCTAGATAACACTAACTTGATTCACTTCAATATTGAGAAATATAAACCTAGATTACCGCATAAACTTGCTTTTCAGATCATTATGAAAGTAGTGGGAAAGAAAGTCTTTCGAACGGTTCTAGATGAAGGATTTTTGACCTCTATGTTATCTATGACTTGTTGGAAATATCTTGGCTCTCCCGATCTTGTTACATCACCTACGACCCTTAAAGCCTTTGATGGATGGTGTTTCCAACCCCATGGCTTCATATTCTCCCTTGCGATCAAGTTATGGGGAAAAACCATTTCCATCCAAGTAGAATTGGTAGATGCCCCTTTGGATTATAACCTCCCTTTAGGAAGGAATTGGTTCTATGTCATGATTGTTGTTGCTTCAACAGTATTTTGAACGGTCCAATTCCCGCATCTTGGGAGAATTGTTACCATTGACCAGCTTGATTTCTGTATGCCGGATGTTACTACTTCCACAACTAATAACATCCCCATGTTAGGTGAGTCCCCTCCTCCTTACCAGTCGATTGGGGTAGGTATGCTAAAGGATTCATCCCTTATGGGTATTTTCCCCTCTACTCCTCCTAGCACAGATACCATGACAGTACATATGATCGCCTCATTTGATTTTGAGCCCAAGGGCCAAAATGTTGTTAAGTCCACCTCATTGAGCCCGCACGAAGCTATGTATGACACCATTCAAACTTGCTCCGATGATCACACTGATGACCTTCATTTAGTGGCTTCGGATCCTTACCATTTACCATACTGGTTAGACCCCTCTCTTCCGATTCTAGACTATCTCTCCAAGAATTTTCCCTTTGACGAGTCCATTATAGAGATCATGAATATGGATGAGCCCATTTGGGAGGATCACCATCATAGATCCATGTTCCTCCCCAATACCAGTTCAGGCAGCCATGATTTTGCATCCTTGTTTCCTACTGATATTTTCAATGTTCCGCAAAGTCCTATATTGTTGCAAGACAAATATTCTAAAGGAAACCTTTGCAACATTACTCAGACAAACCCAATTGACATATCAGCCAAGCCTGATGTTATTGAGCACGTTCATGTTGGGCATAACTGCTCCACATATGAATATGAAGTATATAAGGCACTTTTTAAGGAATTCTATGATATTTTTGCCTAGTCCTATGAAGAGATGTTAGGGATTGACCCCTCCATTGTGGTCCACGAGATTAAAAATTATCCCACGGCTAAAGCTGTCAGGAAGAAACTTAGGCAAGTCCATCCTAGGAAGGCCGCAGCTATTAAAGATGAGATTAAGAAACTTCTGAAAGCTAGTTTTATTTATCCTATACCTCTGACAGAATGGGTATTGAACGTCGTCCCTATCAATAAAAAGTAGGGCACCATTAGAGTCTACATCGACTTTAGGGATTTAAATAAAGCTTGTCCCAAGGACAACTTTCCTACCTCGCATATCGATCAGATTATCGACAATTGTGCTGGAAGTGTCATCTTTTCATTCATGAATGGATTCTCTGGCTATAATCAGATTGAGATATTGCCCTCCAATCAGCATAAGATGGAATTCATTTTCCCATGGGGAACCTTTTCATATAAGAAGTTACCTTTTGGCTTGAAAAATGCTGGAGCCACATTCCAGCGTGCGATGTCCTATGCATTTCACCACATTAAACATATTGTTGAATCGTACCTTGACGACCTCCCTGCTCATTCACAGCGACGGGAGGACCATCCTAGTCATCTTAGAGACATATTATTGAGATGTCGTCATTATAATATATGGCTCAATCCGCATAAATGTGTTTTTTGTGTTGAGACAGGACATCTGCTTGGCTTTGTGGTATCCAAATATGCCATTTGGATTGATCCTTTGAATATTGCCGCTATCATTAATCTACCAGCCCCAACCAACATCCTTGAACTCCAAATTTTGTAGGGGAAGGAAAACTTTCTCCACCATTTCGTGAGAAATTTCGCTGAGAAAATGCAGAGTTATATGTGTCTCCTCAAGAAGAACACTCCATTCCTCTGGGATGACCAAGCCCAACACACCTTTGATAATATTAAGCATGCTCTGACCCATTCACCTGTGATACACCCCCCGAATTATTCAAAGGATTTTTCTCTTGTATAGTGCTGCCTATGCTACTACCATCGCCATGGTTTTAGTGCAGGACAATCTCCATGATTAGGAGCATGTGATTTATTACACCAGTAAGAATCTTATTGATTTTGAAGCCCATTATTCACATGTGGAGAAGCTAGCTTTGGCCACGATCATTGCTGTGCAAAAATTTTGTCACTGCATTCTGCTTCGCACTACCACCATATTGGCAGACCAGAACCTGATGTACTACATTCTGACTCGTCAGGTACTCGGGGGCAGGTACTCCCATTGGATCATCATCCTTCCTGAGTTCGATCTTGAGTTTGCCAAGGCTACATCAAAGAAATCCTTAGTTTTTGCTGAACTTATGTGTGACCTTCCCTGTGCTACCAAGGAATCTGATCCCAACAATTCATTTCCAGATGAATTCCTATTCCTAATTAGCACTACTAATCCTTGGTATGGAGATTTGCTAATTTATCTCTAGACCCAGCATTTTCAGCCACATCTATCTCGCAATGATCGTCGCCGAATCCGTCACCATGTGAAGTACTATCTTATCTTGAATGATACCTTGTATAGATGTGGGATTGACTCTGTTCTCTAGCGATGCCTCACTCATGAGGAAGCTGAAAACGTTCTGAATAATTGCCACTCTGGAGCATGTGGCAGTCATTTATCTGGGATGGCTACAACCCAGAAAATCCTTCGTGCTGGCTATTTCTGGACTTCTGTCTTCAAAGAATGTTACGAGGCTATTAAGAAATGCCCACCTTGCCAACATTTTTATCCCAAAAAGAGCACCCATCCAACTCCGCTTCACCCCGTCATTGCCGTTGACCCTTTTTCCAAATGGGGGATTGACTTCATGCATTGTAAGCCTACCTCAGCCAAGGGGCATGGTTACATCATTGTATCCATGGATTATTTCACAAAATGGGCTGAGGCCATGCCTACATATGTAGAAGATGGTAAGACTGTCGCTCTCTTCTTGTTCAATCATATCATAGCTAGATTTGGAGTTCTGCAATCCATCGTCACTGATCACAGATCTCATTTCTGTAATCAAATGATGGAGGAATTCAGTGCCAAGCTTGGTTTTCACCATGAAAACTCTACGCCATATTATCCGCAAGCTAATGGTTAGGTAGAGGCCATTAACAAGGTTTTGAAAACTATGCTTCGTCAGATGGTTGGAGATCATAAATCCAATTGGAATATCGTTATTTTTTCCGCTCTATGGGCTTATCAGACTTCTGTGAAAACAACTACTCGATTCATGCCATTATTTCTTGTCTATGGACTTGAAGCTACCTTGCCGATCCAATGTCAGATTCTGTCTTTACAACTTCCCGTCGAACTTCTCCCAGACACTTCCGCAGAGGAAGCGAGATTTTTGTACTTAAATAACCTTAATGAGACTCGTAGAGATGATGCCTTAGCTAATGAGGCACATAAGAAATGCGTCAAGGCGCAGTACGATAAATCCATCCAACCTTGTGTTTTCAACGAGGGTGACCTAGTTTTGACTTATGAAACCAGAGATATGACAAGCTAGGGAAGGGTATGTTCGAGTCCATGTGGTATGGACCTTTCATTATTTCCAAGGTGTTAGAGAAAGGAGCCTATGATTTAGTTGATTATGATGGAATCCCTTTGGGGCAACCTCGCAATGGGTTGTACTTGAAAAGGTACTATGCCTAGGTTTTCTTGGATGGTATCTTGTATATATGTATATTTATTGACTTTCAATGTGCTTTCAGTATTTTCAAGATGGTTTTGAGTTTTAGTGTCCGCATCTATTTATACCATGCTTTGGTCATGCAGATGGATTTATATGGCTTCGTTGATGGTGCTTACTGCCACACCTTGAATCTAGCCTTGACTGCTTGGGTTCTCTATTCCCCAGCTGAATATTTGTTCAGTTCAGGAGCGGTTTGTTCAGGTCCCGCTACGAATAACATCGCCGAGTGTGAAGCAGTCATTGGTCTTCTGACTGAAGCTGCCTCCCAGGATGTCCTTGATCTAGTAGTTTTGATGGAATCTTAGCTCGTGGTTTGTCATTTAAACCATGTTTACACCATTAGGAACCCGATGCTCCTCTGCCTCTTTTGGAGGGTACGTTTGTTAGAAAGAGCATTTGGAACCATTACCTATAGGCATATCCCTAGGGAACATAATGTAGTTGTTTATTCATTGGCTAATTACATCCTATATTGGGATATTTCCCATTCATGACGCTAAATCAAACATGGTACATTTTAAATAAACATTTAAAGACACATAGAACTCATAGAAAATGCATTTTTTCATTTGAGACATAAAAAACACAGTGTAAAAGTCTGTATATATATATACAAAAAAGTTTTACAAATATAGGTCCCAATACCTCATCTGAAGCACATACGTTTTCAAGAAAAATCATCATACAAATATCTTGAAGCTATCAGCTTTCACTATACATGTCTCATCCACTAATGGTGCTCATGATAGCACATCACTGTTCGAGCCACCCTACATAGTAGCCTGCTGAATCGGCCTGGTACTCCCGCCGTAGATCTCTGATATCTAGTCAAGAGGTCATCTATATCAGAATTTGGGATGTCCAGAGTCAACCTCTCTAGGTTCTCCTCCAGCTCCCTGGTGATATCATCACCCTGTGGCACGAAGCGAGCTTCAACTTTCCTGTCTAATGGAGATTCTCCTCTAGGCCTCGCTGCTCCAACATCTATATGAAGATAAACAGGTCTCGTCACTTATCATAAAAAATATAAAACATAAGAAAAAAACATAAAAACATTTTCCATTATTAGGGTTTCTTTTTTCTTACCAATGTCACTGGCACTGCCCTCCAGGTGGGAGTGGTAGGTTAGGATCACTTGTAAAATCTGTTCGTACATAGGCATAGTCCTCGACCATGATCAACTGATCCCGCATCCATCTGAAGAATGGATCATCGAACTTCACTCTGCCCCTACCCGCTCCTGTGCTAGCCATGACCTAGACCCACCTCAGCATGCAGGGGTCCTGTGCTCTTAGACTCTGGAATGTCACCTGGGGCCTCATCTGGGGGACCCGCTCAAAGAAGAAGCAAGATAAGATGGAACCAAAGCTGAACTATTTCACCTCTCCCTGCCAACATTTAGTCAGTTGATCCTTAAAGATTGGAAGCAATGCTTCTGCCCAGTTGAATACCGTAGGTGCCATAGCCTCTAAGGCATACAACATATGTGCCCTAGAAGCCTGATGCACACCCTAGCTCCCTGCCACCCTCTGCATGGTGAACAAGACAATCCGTAGAGCCCTATATGTCACTGCACTGATGGGGATTTTCTTCCTTGATATACATGTACCTGGTGCACAGTGTCAATCTATGAGCTTTCTGGTGGTAATTTCCCCGCCACGGGAACTTGTCAGTGAGATGGGGGCACCCCTTCTCAATAGGCCAGCCAGGAAGTAGATATCCTCTACCTCCACTGTAAGTATGTGTGCCCCCACCTTGAAATACTGCTGTTCTGGATTCCACATTCTCAGTATGTGTTCCAGTAATCTCTTATGGGACACCATGCTTGGTGTCTGGAAGAACTTTAAGAGCCCACAGTTTTGAGGTGTGGCAATGCAAACCAAATTCCTTTCAGCAACAGTATCCTCATCATCATGTGTTCTTTCCTTCCATAGCACCATATTTTGGAAGCCTAGACCTGCCAAAAACAACAATGGTATGCATTAATATCATCCTTGAGTCATTTCAAATCAAAATAATGAGTAAATTTTGCCCATATCATTTGTTTAAATTCTCCATCACCCACACCGTCTGTGCCCCGTTGGATATAGGCAGTGGCACCGCCTATCCACCATATTCTTGGCACGGTTCTCGGGTGGTACCGCGTATCTCGTAAGGGGTATCCGTGGTGCCCGCATATTGGATTTTAGGGCTTGCAAAATAGGCCCAAAAACACACCAAATCCCAAAATAGAAGCTATGAAATGAAATATAAGGGTCTTAGCTATTACCTGCAATTGACAAGATTGAAAACAGACGGTGGGAACTCCCGGTGTCAGCTGTGGAAGATCTGACTAGAAAATGCTCCAAGTGCTCTTTGCTAGAGGTAAATAGTGAAATGTTCGATTTTTTACTATTTAATTTCCTTATATAGACATTTTTTTCGGTCTGACTTGCTATAGTTTTGATATTACATCATGTTTTGGTCAAAATCTATTTGTCATAATCCCTTAATGTTGATTTTGAATGCATTTAACACTTGTTTATGAGTCATCTGCAGGTTGACTTTAGTAAGAAGCTTTGGAAAATTTGTTTATGGCTTTTTCGTACTTTCACAAAATGGAAAAGGTCGTCAAGTGTTTATTACGACACTTTGTCACGCTCGTTAAAATCTAGTATCAAAGTTTCGAGTCCAGTTCAAGTTTCTTTCTAGGCTCGTAAAATACGACATTGTGTAAAGAAGCGTCATGGAGTCTTCTTTTCACATCTTTTTTCATACTTCTTAAACATGAAAAGATAGTCGAGTCCATTTCCAAATATTTCCAGGCTCGTAAAAAGTGACATTGTGTAAAGAAAACTCATGGAGTTCTCTTCAAACCCTTTTTAGGCTCCCTAAATACAAAAATATTGTCAAGCGATCTTGTATTCTTCATGCTCGTTAAAGTATTTGAAGAGTCGTCCATATGACGGTAGGTTATCGTTCTCGGTTTGGATAGGACTATTTACGAGAAAGGAACACTCCAGCCAATCATGATTGGAAGAGTTCTCTGAGGTATTATTTTACACTTTTTCAAGCCTTAGAGACTAAATCATACGAAAAGGACCCCCATGGAGTTTTCTTCTGTATTCGTTCAGACTCTCTAAACATGAACGATACCAAGTTTTCTTTCAATGGACTCATTAAATTAAATATTGAGAGACCCGTTTTGGGAATGAACCCCTCCTCTCTCAGGTTCATAAAACATATGGGACTGGACTTGTTTTCTAACAAGCTATATCGAGTGTTTGTTACCCTCTTTGAACTCGTAAAACTGAAAGGAGGCACTCATCGATCATGATGGGAGAAATGGGAAGGGAATCATTTTGCAAATAATGGCAGTTGTTTGTCATTACCTTTGAACATGGCACTTGTCTGCACAATCATGTTAGTCAATTGGGTATTCAGCTGATCTTCATGATGATCCACTTTCATGAGTCATGCCAATCCTTTGAGTCTTTCAAAAGAATGCATTGTCCACTGTCGTATTGTGTATCTGTCCTATGTAGTCATGCTGCAAAGTCATTTTTTTATGCCACCTGATGTTCAAAGGGGATCTGAAGAAGTTTTGCCTCTGCATTATACATAGTCTTTGTGTCAGTATCTTTGAGTCAGTCATATGGTTACTACATTAACATCATTCCAGAACTATGTTCCGAGTTTCATGTCGTCGATGTATGACTCATCATGGCCCTCCTTCGACAAGACTATTCCCGTCGACATCAGCTCATCATCTGGAAATATTCTTAGAAACAATATTTAGTACCTTGAGATATATATGCCTTAATGACAAATTCTCTCGCTCTCAACATAGGTTCACATCATTGACCTTTGATCGATAGAATCGACTGGGTGTTCGACATCAGGACATCTATTCACACTCATTAGATTGTACTAGGGTACCTTGGGAATCATTGACATTAATGGTGATCTCCCTCGCACTTGTTAACGGTTCACATCATTGGCCGGTAATCAAGTGGTTTCTACCATGTTTTATTTTAGATCATTGTAATCACATGGATAGAATCGTACTTTGTGGAAGATGAGACGAAGACCTTGGGCATTTGTTTAAAAGCGCACATTGCTTTTTCCCCAGGGTGCGGTAGATTTTTGTATATCTAGCATGGATCCACATTTGTATGGTCATGGCTATGCTCAGATTTACATCTGTATGACATAGATCTATGTTGTATGTCTGGTAGCTATGTCCAAGTTTGAGTCCTCTATCACATAGATCTATGTTGTATTCTAGTAGCCATGCTTGTTTATTTCACTCATGGATCTCCCTTGTATTGGTCTGTAGCTATGAGATTGGTTACTTGTGTCTATGAGTCAACATAATTATGTACTACAGATGCCTACTTGACTGCATACTCTGATCGAGCTGACATTTTCATCTCTTGGTGACACCTTGTTCTCAAAGCTCTCATTTATTGTATCACTCTAAGACTCATGCTTTGGGGGGCATCCTATTATACCAAAATCCTATCACCATAATGTGATAAGACATTTGGCATACCTACTCTCCCTAAATCCTAGCTTCTGGAGTGGAAACCAAATGGTTTTCCATCAATATTTCATACAAATTACCAGCACCACGCATGACCCTTTATCTAGGAGCGGTACCCCTGCTCGTACCACCTTTCATTGGTTGTCCACAAGCGGTGCCACCACCCATTTCCCTTGGTCCATAGGCAGTTATTACCAGAACCTCTTTGTCATAGAAGGAGAAGCACGGTACCCTGGGTAAAAAGGGAAAAAGAGAAGCTTCTCGAGGCTTCTAGATGATAAGCCTCAAGATATCCATTATCCCTACTGCTGTGGGTTGGTTGAGCTCGAGATCCCTCATCCTAGGATCTTAGAGGCCACCTCACCCACTAATTTATCAACCATATCTATCCATTAAAGCCCTATAAATATGAGCTCATAGCCATGGTTGAGGGGAGAACATTGAAGGTATTGCTATGTTGTTGGATTGATTCTTGGCCCAAGATCATTTGGAGAGAGCATAGAGAGCTAGAGTCGGAGATTTTGTGGATGAAGAGATGGTTTCATGGAGATGCATGTCAACACTAAGGCTTGGTTGTAAACTTCTTCATATTTCTAATGCAAGTTGATTTTTGTCCCACATATGATGTTGTTGTTGTGATTCCACATATATATTTTGCTAGATTCCTTAGTCACTAGCATAGATTAGTAGATCATATTCTTGTTGCTTTGATTCGTTTCATGTTGATCTTTTTGTAAGTACACAGGTGAACTTTCAAAGCCTTGTATTCCAGATATCTACAGTGTCTAGGGAGAGTATTTAACCTCTGTCCTCTATTTGTTCTGGATCTAAACCATTTAGACCAGTGGAAAACCTTGTTGTCCGCAGGAGGTGAAATATTCTAGCTAACAATCTTCCATACTGAATTCTCTTTGGCCAAAGATGCATATTGATACTGAATTTGTAAATTTGCAATATGATAATCCTGTTGTAACCCTAGGCCCTATGATCAAAGACTTAAAGGAATCATGCCCATATTTCCATATATCCTTGAATATCCACGATAAATTCATTCATAACTATCTGTTGGATTCAGGAACTTCCCATAACCTAATGCCAAAGGCTGTGATGGAAGAGCTTGGTCTCAGCATTACAAGTCCCTACCATGATTTATTCTCCTTTGAATCCAAAAACATCAAGTGCTTGGGCCTCATCAAAGACCTTGTTGTGAACCTAACTCAGATACCTTCAAAAAGCATCATGATGGACATTGTAGTGGCTGATATTCCTCCCAAATTTGGTCTCTTGCTGTCTCGATCATGGAGCAAAAGGCTAGGTGGCACCCTTCAGATGGACCTCACATATGCCCCAATTCCCATGTTTGGCAAGGAGACCAAGAGGCTTTATAGAGAGAATCATCTTGCCTACATCATAATCAATGAAAGGAATTCAGTAAACCACCCCATCTATGTAGTAGACACTGATTTTGGGTAATGCATTCTGCAAATAGATGATTCTCAGCAAACATTAGTCCATCTTACTAAGCCCGCCTTTCAGTAGCCCGAAGAAGTGACGACCAGTCTGGAACATGTATTTCAATGGAGCTAGCACTGAAAGCTCAACAGGTGCAGGTGTAGTATTGATCTCTCCATCCAAGGAAATTATTCATCTGTCTTATAAGCTTTATTTTAAAACCACTAACAATACAACAGAATATGAAACCTTGCTGCTAGGAGTTAAAGCTGCCAAGGAGATGGGGATCATGTGCATGAGAATTTTTGGAGATGCAGACCTTATTATATAGCAGGTCAACAACACTTTTCAGACAAAAAATGTCAAACTAAAGGCCTACAGGGACGAGGTATGGAAACTCAGAGACACCTTTATGTTTTTTGAACTGTCATATATACCTAGGGCTTTGAATTACCTAGCTGATTCCTCGGCTGTCTCTGCAAGTCTGTTTGTTCCTCCTTTACCTCCTAAGCTCAGCTATGATGTTTAGGTCAAGTACATACCTTCCCTGCCAGATAATGTCAAATTTTGGAAGGTGTTTGAGAATGATGATGAGCTTAGTAAATTCCTTTAGCTAGTAGATGAATTCTCTGATATACATATAGATTAGGAAAACCTAAACATGGAGGAATCCCAATAGCTCAAGTTGAAAGATAAAGTAGCTGATCAGAATATTGTCCAATTACCCAGCAATTATATACCTCGGGGTCTGGAACCTCTGGAAGAGATTTTTGATCATAATGACATCCCTTTCAATCCTACCAAAAAGGAGCAAGACCCTGCTGTCCAAGAGAAAAACATAGGTAGCCAAAACCATTCAAAACTGATAAATATGTCCATTGAGTTGACTACTGATCAAAGGTCCAAATTTTGCAGCCTAATAAAAGAATTTGTTGATATCTTTTCCTGGGAATACGGTGACCTGAAAAGCCTATGACACCAATATCGTCCAACACAGCATTCCTTTGGAGAAGGACACCATCCCTTTCAAATAGAAGCTGAGATCCATCAGTCCTCTCTTGCTACCTATAATTGAAAAAGAAATCTATAAGCTCCTCAAAGCCAAAATCATAATCCCCCTCAGGTATTCCAAGTGGATTACAAACCTAGTGGTGGTAAGGAATAAGAATGGGGAAATCAGGTTGTGTGTGTATTTTAGAAACTTGACCAAATGCTCCAAAAAGGACAACTATTCACTACCCAAGATGGAACACCTATTACAAAGAGTCTTAGGGGCTAGTGTCATTTCATTCCTTGATGGCTTCTCTAGATACAACCAAGTTGTTGTTCACCCTGATGACCAAGAGAAGATTGCTTTTACCACCCCCAGGGCACTTTCCTGTATGCTAAAATGCCATTTGGGATGATGAATGTTGGGGCTACTTTTCAAAGAGCCATGGACATAGCTATTGTAGGGTTGAAAGATAAATTTGTGCTTATATACTTGGATGACCTAACTATTTACTCTCACAGCCATCATGACCATTTGCAGCATTTGAGGAGAGTATTTCTAAAGTGTAGGAGGTTTGGAATATCACTCAACCCTAAGAATTCCCAATTTGCACTCAGTGAGGGGAAACTCCTAGGTCACATAGTCTCAGCTGAAGGTGTAAAGATTGATCCAATAAGAGTTGAAGCAATCCAGAAGCTGTCCATACCGAGGTCAAAAAGGGATATTCGGTCCTTTTTGGGTAAGATAAACTTTGTCAGGAGGTTCATCCCTAATTTCTCTGAGCTGGTAAAGCACATAAAAACCATGCTGAAAAAGGATGCAAAAATAAAATGGACTGACTAGGCAAGAAGCTCATTCGAAGACATCAAGAAGGCTATCATGGAAGCCCCAACCCTGATTAGTCTAGACTATACCAAGAGTTTTTATATTTTCTCCTTTGCATCCTATGACACAATGGCAGCTGTGCTGTTACAAAAATATGATGAAGGTCTTGATCATCCGATTGCATTCTTCAGCAAAACCTTGAGAGATGTTGAGCTGAAGTATGATTTAATTGAGAAATAGGATTATGCTCTCATAAAGTCATTGAAGACCTTCAAAATTTACATTCTCCATGCAAAAGTTCTTGCATATGTCCCTTCAGCTGTTGTGAAGGATGTTTTGACTCAGCCTGACATTGATGGGAAAATAGCTAAGTGGATTTCCAAGCTCATTGAGTTTGATATAGAGGTGAAGCCCACTAAGCTAGTAAAGGGACTAGGTATGGCCAAACTCATGGCTAAAGAAAACTGTGAACTAATGGGGATAAACTTCACTTGTGTCAAATCAGCAAAATTGCAAACTGTAGTAGCAGCAGAGGGAGTTCAAGATCAGAATGACATTCAACCAGTGGCTGAAAACCTATCTTCATGTGAGTGGTAATTAGGTATTATTCATTTTATACAGAAATTAGAAGTGCCTCTTGGTCTTACTCCTAATCAAGCACGAGCTCTTAAATTAAAATCTGTTAAATTCTGCATAGTTGATAAACACTTGTACTGGAAAGATTTGTCTGGGGTTTTGTTGAGATGTCTAGATAAAGAAGAAGCATATCAGGTCATGCATCACTTTCATTCCATCACATGTGGGTGCCATCATTATTGGAAGACCACAGCCCACAAGATCCTAAGGGCAGGGTACTATTGGCCAGTCCTTTTTGCTGATGTATGTACTTTTGTAAGGGCCTATGATCAATGCCAAATATTTATAGTGAAGCAGCAACTCAAATCCTTGCCCCTTAGGCCTATTGTAGTGAACGGGCCTTTCCAACAATGGGTTCTGGATTTCATAGGAGAAATAAATCCATCTTCTAGTGCACAGCATAAATGGATCCTAGTAGCCATAGACTACTTTACCAAATGGATAGAGGCGGTACCCACTAGGAATGCCACTCATCAGGTCATCATGAAGTTTTTATATGAGAATATATTTAGCAGGTTTGGATGCCCAGCAAGGTTAGTGACTGATAATGCACTAGCTTTCAAAGTCGGGGCATTGGTGAAAATGTGTGAGTCAATGGGCATTCATCTGGTGCATTCCACATCCTATTATTCTCAAGGCAATGGCTTTGCTGAGTCATCCAACAAAAGCCTAGTCAAGATCATCATAAAACTATTGGAGACAAATAAAAAAAGCTTGGATTCTAAGCTTAAGTTTGCTTTATGGGCTGATAGGGTAACAAACAAAAGATCTATTGGGACCTCTCCATTCAAATTAGTTTATGGTACTGATTCCATTTTTCCTATTCAATTCATTCTGCCAGTGGAAAAATTATTTCAGGAAGAAGAAGATGAACCAAATGATATGGTGAGGAGGATGATAGATTTGGTGGAATTGCAACAAGTTAGGGAACAAGTGATAGGAAAATCAAAAACCCATCAACAAAAGATAAAGGCCATGTTTGAAAAAAGAGCAAAAGTAGACAAATTTCAAGTTGGGGATTGGGTCCTCAAGTGGGATGATGTCAGACAAGACAAGGGAAAACATGGAAAGTTTGACTCTTTATGGATTGGCCCTTTTGTGATAGCTCACATATAGAAGAATAACACCTTCAAATTGCAGAATATGGAAGGGGAAGAGGTGTTTGATGGCCCAGTGAATGGGCATTTTCTGAAACTTTACTTTATATGAGGCTTTAAGGCCTTGTTATTGTAAATTAGTAGTTAGTAGGTTATTTTTGCTTACATAATAAACTCCATTCCCAATGGAATAGTAAATGATAGTGTTAAGTTTTTAGTTGTCTTCGGGGAAAGGAATTTTGGTTTGGGGTTCTTGGGACCTCACAGGAAGGTTCCCATCCCCAAGTAGGAGCTGGATGTTATCTCCCAAAATAAATTTATTTTGATAGTATGAAGAATTCGAGTCATGTAATGAAATATTTAAAGATGAATAACAAATTGAAGGTCTCTTTTTGTGCTATGGTTGAAGAAATTGTAAATTTTATCTTTTGGTGGATTAGGCGGGGTTCTTATTAGTTGATTAGCCACCGAAAGGCTTTGCTTTGGTAGCTAACGATTTAACGTAGGATAAAGGTAAACCACTAAAAGCGGGCCCGATCAAGTAAATGGTAAAAACACTTTTAGTGGCTTAGGCGAGATTTCAAATGACTCATTAGCCATTGAAAAGTGTTGCTTTCAGCAACTTAGTTAAAAGTCCAAGAAGGGGGTTAACCGCCGAAAGCGGACAAAAAGCGAAATTGGTAAAGGAGTTTTTGGTGGCTTAGGTGAGACGTTAGACATCTCATTAGCCACCGAAAAGCAATGCTTTCGGTAGCTTAGTAAACAGTTCAAGAGGGGCGTTAACTGCTGAAAGTAGGCAAAACGACAATGGAGAAAAAAACACTTTTTGTGGCTTAGGCGAAAGCTCTTACATTTCATTAGCCATCGAAAGGACAAGATTTCAGTAGTTAAAAGGAATATTCGATGAGGCCACTATCCACTGAAAGCTGAGTTTCACTGCAACATGGGGTAAACGGTTTCAGTGGCTTAGGCGAAAGGGATATCATTTCATTAGCCACCAAAATCCATCATTTCGGAGGCTAGCAAACAAACTCCCGAAGACTCTTAACCACTGAAAAGGAAAAAAGGAAAAATGGTTAGAAATCAGTCAAATCAAACCCCATCAACAAGACAATGATCAATGAAGGACGTGATAAACCACCAAAAGGACATGAGGCTATGTAACTGCATGAGGGAATGAGTAATAAGATCATTATTTGAAACCAATGATGACTGATGTGATGAAACCCTCCTTCTCTCTCCACCTATCCACAGAGATGCAGAAAATACCAATGAGTATCTATATTGATTTTGAAATAATTGTTGGGCAAGGGGTCTCAAAAAGATAAACTAAAGACATCACCCTCTAACCTCAGCCTAAATCATGAAGGATAAATCCCTCATAATCAGTGCCAAATATTCAGTACACCCCACCCTTGAATTGAGAATTTCTCTCCATAAGAAATCCATCTATGAGAAGCAACATGCTAAAATACAGTCATACAGAACTTAAACTTATTTTTGCAGGTACCCAGGAGTGGCATTAAGCAAGATGAAGAAGGGAGGACCTGCTCTCAGGCAGGAGTTGAGAGATATCATCTATTTGGAAGCACATCCAGAGGTCTATAAAATTTTCCAAGATGCTAGCTACTATAGTTTTTGTGAGAAGATACAAAGTTCACATCAGTAGGTGGCTGAGGCATTTTATCTCTCATTTGATGGCTCTAAGGAAGTCATAGGCAAAGAGGAATTCCACATAGATGAAACCCTAATCAGTGAAGTGATTGAACTCCTTGGCATATGAGAAAAGTGGTTCAAAACCACCATACCAAAGTATGTAGAGTTCATGTCTTACCTAAAGCCTAAGCATAGGGGAGTGGTGTGGAAGAAGAGTGTGCCATCCTCCTGGTTGAAAGAGAGGTGGAAAAAACTGTTGAAGGCCATTATGGTCTACATAACCTATGAAGGAAGATATAGCAAATTCATGATCTACCATTTCAAATTAATGACCCACTTCACAGGTAAAAACCCACTAAATTTTCCCTTTTACTTACATAGGAGTTTGGGAAAAACGGCACACCAGGTGAAGGCTCAACCAACCAAGATTGCTTGGAGGCTGTCTCACCATGGCCTTATCCAACTGTTGATCCAAGAGTTGCTGAAAAATAGGAATATGGCATGGACTTATTTATTGTTTTGGAATGAATTTGAAACAGGCCTTCCTCCAGAAGATAAGGGGAATTATCTTGCCAAAAAGTCCAACACACCAAGGAGATGGAGAAGAAAGAGAAGGGCTATATCCCCAGCAAAAACATAGAAACCTCCCTCCTCTTCCAAATCCAAGAAGGTCAAAAGAAACTTGGATTTAAGTGAGAAGACCCAGGAAGTTACAACACACAGTGAGAACATATTGAACCTACCATAATCAGACTCAGAAGAGGAAGAAGAAGAAGGTGCGGACCTAGCTCTGCAGATTGTAGCAGTGACTGAAGAACTACCATCTCCTACACCAAAAGAGCAAGAGGAACCAACAGATAAGGATTCCTCCAGCAAGCCCAAGACTCAAAGGATAAATCAATTGTTGAGGAAAGTGTATGAGATGGAGATTTTGGAAAGGGAAATAAAGAAAAATAATGCTGCATTGGCTAGTAGGAACAAGCTGCTGCATAAGTCTTACCTAGAGGAGAGAGAAAGGTATATTTTCTTAAGAAAACTAAATACAAGGTACCTAAAATAAAATACTATATTGTATAGAATTATTATTCTTTAGAGACTGCAGCTGAAGGAGGCCAAGCAAAACCCTAGCAGCCACCTCACATTGGAAACCCTAGCTGAAGCAGTAGTTATCCTTCAGCCTCCAGAAGCTAGCTAGGCTATTGTTAACCCTCTTAATACAGAGCCTGCTGAATGAGATTGTTGAGTAGAAAAACTTGGCAGAATAGTTTTGGAGGTGGCCCAAGAATTTTTGAAGAACAAGGCTTTCGGTGGCTTAGGCGGATGTTGAGGCAGTTCATTAGCCACCGAAAGCCCCGCTTTTGGCAGCTAATGATTTCGATATTTTGGCCTCTTAACCATTGAAAGCAGATAGAGGCATAAAATTAAATTTTGACATGCATGACTAGTTTTGGGTGAACATGAATGGCTCAGGGACAAAGTCTGAAGATGAAGGAGGCTGAAAAAAAATCATGGAAGGTGTGCTTCAGTTTTACTATGACATAAAGGGAGAAAAGGGAACCAACACTTAGTTGTCAAAGTGAAACAGTGACTTAACCAGTAGAGGGCCAGTGGCATTGATTTCTAGAAATTACCTTAGTTATCTGAAGGTTCATACAGTGAACTAATTCTACAGTTAGTTAGACTAGTAGTTAATTAGGGTTTTTTAACCTAAATTTGCAAAAAACAATTATTTTGTTTATTTTTGTTAAATCAGATCCAAGTTTTCAGGATCTGAGTATTTTTGTAAAGGCTATAAAGCCTAAGACTTATTTTATTGAAAGGGTTCGACTTCAGGGACTTCTAGACCATTGCTATTGTCAAGCTTCTCATATTTCTCACGACCTAATATAAGCTCTTTTGTTATCATATATTCAACTTCCATTTTTTGTCTTATTTGTGCTTATGCTTGAATGTGTTATTCAGGTTTTATTTATATTAATTGATGTCCTATAGCTATCACCCTATTGGCATATTGATGTGATTTGAATTATAAGTGCTTTCCTTGTCATGATTAGCCATTTATATATATCTATTTTATGTATGAATCTGCCAGCATGATAAGTTCTCCATCTCTGCACCATATTGTCAACCTCTGAACAGTGGTAATTAGAAGCCTTATCCCTAAGTGAGTTTCATGCGTGTCTTGAGAGTGTGAGGTTTATAGGTCACCTGACTTGATCCACTTAGAAAACCATAAAAATATTTAAGTTACCACGCATCCTTGAGCTGCAACCTAGAGGAGTTTCCTGGAGTGATAACAGCAATCATATATATATATATATATATATATATATCTAATACATGGTGGTGAAGAGTGGAAATTTCCATATTTGCTACTTGGCACGTTCAGGAATGAAAAGAATGTTTTAAATACATTTATATCAGTCTGTAATAGTTGTTGATTTATTCCTTTTAGCTTGTCATGATGATGCTTGTTTTTCCATATTAATTTTCAACCCTAAGTCAACGCTAACTTGTTTTCCCATACTAATTTTCAGCCCTAAGGCAACCCTAAGGCAATCCCATAGTAGAACAAACCAAAAAAGAATGTTCTGCACAAATCAAAAGGCTCTTAAAGTAACCATATCATGCCTTCCTCAATGATTTGATGAAACCAAGGGGATGGAAAAAGGGCAAGGAAAAATCAAATATCACTCACACCAGGGAATAATTCTAAGCTGACCAACTATCTAAACCACAAAGGTCATCTTATTGTGTTAATTGTAAGAGGGGCAAAAAAATCAGACACAGTGAAAATTGACATAAAATGTTCAAATAAAAAATGGAGGACATCAAAATACCTATTACTTGATTCAAGACCCAAAGCATAAACCATAAGATTCATGATTGTCCATTAATGGCCAAGTATTACCTAACCCAATTTCCAGTGAACTAAGCACCTCATGGTCGAATCATGATATTGGGCCAAGTTTATTATAAATTCCAAGAAGCAACTGATAGAGCAACCAAACATCCACTTTACAGGATCGCCAAGAACTAACATCATTCAAGTGAAGGATATATGTAGACTATTGCGGACATTATATCTCTACTCATTCGATTTCCTACAAAGTGTTGTAGCTTGCTTAGTGCTCCTCTCTATTTATCATTTACGTTCAACTTCACGGTGAAATCAACAAGTCTAGGTAAATTTCTAGTACAACGCCTTTACAGTAATGGACAAATAATGATGTTGAGTTCTTGGAGATCCTGTAGAGTGGATGTTTTAACCTCTTCAGTGCTACTCTGTAGTGCATATATATATATATATGTGTGTGTGTGTGTGTGTGTGTGTGTGTGTGTGTGTGTGTGTGTGTGTGTGTGTGTGTATGTATATATATATATATATATCTAATCCATGGTGGTGAAGAGCGGGCATTTCCATATCTGCTACTTAGCACATTCAGGAATGAAAAGAATGTTTTTAATACATTTATATTAGTCTGTAATATTTGCTGATTTATTCCTTTAGGCTTGTCATGATGATGCTTGTTTTCCCATATTAATTTTCAACCCTAAGGTAACGCTAATTTGTTTTCCCATACTAATTTTCAACCCTAAGGAAACCCTAAATTAATAATAATAAAATATTTTAAATAACATTTTAAATATTTTAATATTTAATAATAAAATATTTATGTATGTAATATTGCGTAAAATGGTAATTAATTTTAGATTTTTATTCTTCTTTTAGATTTGATCTTGAGGCCTATGTGAGCTTTCACATGAGAGTCTACTAATTGATGACCCTTGGGGTTAGCAACCATAAAACTATCATGGTATCTAAAAAATTGAAGGTACCAATATCAACCTTAGGATGCCAATCTCCAATATTTTTGCACCTATAACCTCACAAAAACTCTGTGAAAACAAAGAGTTTGGAATTTGTAGGTTACTAGAAATGTGAAAAAAATGGAGTTACCAATAAGAGTGATGGTATATCAATTGATATTAGTGATCAAGTAACGAGCAAGTATTGGATGCATACACTATCAAATATGTGGTATAAACCTCAATACATCTCTAAACTAAGATCTATGGGTATATTTTTATTATTATTATTTCCCATTGATAGTTATTTCCATTCATTTATCAAATTACGCATGGATTATGGTATTACAAAAGGTACTGTATCACCGAATGGAAAAATATAGTATCCCAAACTGTTTTGATAGTATGTTTGTAGGTTCAGTGCTTTAGTTATGCTAGATTGACAAAATAAAAGTTGCATGCAAAACAATGTCATGCCAAAAGGCCCTATAATATAGTTGTTTTTGATAGTACGTCGAGATATGTGAGGCATGCAAGCAATGCATGTAGCGAAAGATGTAGGTACAATTATCAAAATAGTTTATTTATTCAAACTTATTACCTTTATTTTTTGCATTGAATTAGCCACTTTCAATTCACTAACTCTAAAATAGCTAATAAGTGTTGGCTAATAATGGTGACGATTCATGGTATTATGTTTCATTAGGTTGCAACATCACAAACTTGTGAAGCATAATACCACGAATATTCACCGTTGCTTGGATGAACACTTGTTATATTTTGTGAGATATAGTTCATGCGGACAAAGTTCTTGAACTCTGTCCTCATGGACAGTTTTGTTTGATGATGACATTTACAGGTATGTAGAAAAAAAATTAATATTTTGAAAAAATAGTTATTGTAAGTGGATTACTTCATTCAATCACTTAATGAAAATATATTGTATAGTACAAGCTCTCATGGTGTTTAGAGCTTGGGAATTACTGGGTTAGGTTCGAGTTGCTTTCTAATATAAGCTTTCTATAATAAAACACCTTAAACAAGAAATCCATAACATTTGACAGAATTCTGGCAAACCCCTGTTGTCACTACAATTTGGAAAATACTAGGTTAGGTTTGAGTTTCTTTCTAACCTAGGGATTTTATAATGATCTTGAATGATATAGGGGTTAGGTTCGAGTTTCTTGCTTATAACAAAATATGGCTCGGCAATCCTACTCGGGGCAGCGACCGATTTTCATCCTTCTCCACCGGGGCAAGCATACATGTGAGCAGAAAAACTCTATCTATTGTGGCTATGGTGGAACTAGAATCCTTCTCTAAACATCCCTTAAGCATCTCATTTCGGTGGGGTCAGCTTAATACTTTATTTGGGAACTGGTTACTGAGATAACTCACATAAAAACAACCAAACCAGTTTGAATGTGAACCAAAATGTGGTGGGTTCGTCCACTAATTGTAACACTCAGACTGGCCATACTTTAGAATCGATATCAGCTAATATGGGTCAAATGCGGGTCAAATGAAATTGTCAAATGCAACTCTATTTTTACCCCCACAGCTATCTCCATAGATATCTCTATTTGAAGTCTGTACAACATTGTAAGTAATTTTAGGGGTACCAATGAACCCATTCCCGCATGTTCGGTTCGCTAGGGCTAGGAGCATTGGGTCTGTCATTAGCTGATCAATGTAAATGCATGCACAGCGAAGAAAACCCATATTTGAAAGCTGATAAAGATAACACAACTATCTATTAATTCCGTGAAAGAAAACATGAGGGATGCTGGAATTAATTATTCATAAATTGGGTACCAGAGTATAGAGACTGTCATCGAAGTGACTGCCTGCTATTTGCACATTTGGGTAGTCCATAGTTGCAGAGTACTTGATTTCGAAGCAATTAGTGACTTGCTTGGATCCATTGATTTCGCAGCCATTTGTGACCTGTTTGGATCCATAGTAAACTTCCATGGAAGGAACAAACATATCAATAACATCCCCTATCACTATTCCTACTACCGGGGGATCTGTTGAACGCGCCATTAAGGCAGAATACTCCGAAATCCTTTTTCCTTTCTTGATTTCCTCTCAAACAAATTCACAGTTGAATTCGGATGCATTACAAACAAAGGTTAAAAAAGGAAGGATTCAAGTTGGTGAAGAAGCAGGCAGTATAGACAGAGACCCTTTGGGTTGTTTGTAAAAGTAAAGTAATCAAGTAGGCAAGGTATATAAATGAGGTGCCTAAGTGCTCACCCACACAAGATCCCATTCACCATAACCGAGTGAGAAGGAACACATCACCACTAGACGAGAGAGTGAGGACCATCTGACCCCGTAAAAATGGGGGTTTTCTTTCTCCAAAGCCTAAATTGAGAAGGCGGGATTGAAACGTACCAACCCTACACAACCTGGGTCTAATATTGCTCTAATAGCTTCTGCCTTTCCTCTATTGGCTAAGAAACCCTGGAGATTTGCAGGACTATCTTAAAAAATTTAAAAATATACATGAATTAGGGCACGGTACTCACAATTTTGGGATGCATTGTCTCGACTGAAAATTCGCCTCCTTGTCCACTACAAAACCACAATCCACTCTCCTTAGTCTTCGTGGCCGGTCCAAATCATTGCTCCCATTGTCCAAATCGTTGCTCCCACTGATATTATTCTCCATCCAAGTTGCACAAATCGACCCTTGATCATTGAATGACAAGAACCCGATGAGATGCATAGCGCAGAGGAAGAATCTTTCTCGTGATCACTTAACACAAGCACCCGACGAGATTCACAGAAGAATCTTTTTCGTGAAGATGAAAGAAAAATAGCGCACCATTGTTAGTGTTTTTTTATGGTTTTATGTTTTTGTTATTTTATTTATATATATGTATTATAAATAATTGTTTTATAATTATTTATATATATTGTTTTATGTTTTAATTAATTAATTAATTTATGCTTTATTTTATTTATTTATATATATATATACTATGTTTTATTTTATTTATTTATTTATACTATGTTTTATTTTTTTATGTATACAAAGAGGGGGGGGTGTCTATGTGAGTCTTTATGTGTGCAGTGAATCTATGATGATGAGGATGAGGATGTCGCTGATGATCATGATGTTATCCATGATAACGATCATTATGATGATGATGATGATGATGCTGATGAAGATGAGGGTGTTGATTATGAGGATGAAGATGATGATGATGATGATGATGATGATGATGATGAAGATGACGACAATGATGATGATGAAGATGATGATGTCGACGATGATGAAGATGATGATGATGATGACGATGATGGTGGTGATCGTTTGGATATCATATGAAATGATTAAAATGCTAACGTTGTTGATGATGATGATGATAATGACACTGATGATGCTATCGATGGAAACGATGATGTTGGTGATGATGACGACGATGACGGTGACGATGACGATGACAACGATGGTGACAATGACGACGATGATGGATGATCAGGATGTTGATGGATGGTGATGTTGATGATGATGATGGTGTTGATGATGATGATGATGATGATCATGATGATGATGATGAAGATGATGATGAAGATGATGATGATGCATTAGAGGAATTTTGGGGTCTAAAATGGGCCTCCTAAGGAAAATAATAAAATAATATTTAAAATAATAAAATAATATTGATTAATTTTGGAGGAAGAAAGAAAAAAACTACTTTTTGTGTTCGTATGTTCGACATATCTCTCTGTTTTTTTACTCAAATTTCTATCGGGAGAGATCGTTGGATGCAGAATTTGATTCCGCATCCAACGAGTACCCACACTGCATACTTTTGACGGACCCCGCTACACCAAAAACAAGAAATACCTGAAAAAACGTGATGATGATGTCATCATCACGTTTTTTCAGGTATTTCTTGTTTTTGGGGTAGCGAGATCCGTCAAAACTATGCAGTGTGGGTACTCGTTGGATGCGGAATCAAATTCCACATCCAACGAGCTCTCCCGATCGAAATTTGAGTAAAAACACAATGAGATATGTCGAAAATACGAACAAAAAAAGTAGTTTTTTTTAATGACAAATATGTCAATTCAACCATTATGGTTGACTTATTTTATTGAAATTCTATTGGTTCTTGAATTCCAACTCACAAAAACTTATTTTGGCACGTTTTCTTATAAGGCCCATTTTAGACCCCAAATTTCCTCTAATGATTATGATGATGAAGATGATGTTGATGATGATGAAGATGATGATGATGATGATGATGATGATGTTCATGATGATGATGAGGATGGTGAGGATGATGATGATGATCTTCATGAAGATGATGATGATGATGATGAAGATGATGTTGATGATGATGATGATGATGATGTTCATGATGATGATGAGGATGGTGAGGATGATGATGATGATGATGAACCACATGATGATGATGATGATGATGAAGACGATGTGTGATGATGATGATGATGTGTGATGATGATGATGATGTGTGATGATGACGATGATGATGATGAATATGGTGATGAAGGTGATGATGTGTGATGATGAAGACGACGATGATGAAGACGATGATGATGAAGATGATGATGATGATGATTATGTTGATGATGATAATATGAGGATGGTGAGGATGAAGACGACGATGATGATAATTATGATTTTGATGGAAACGATGACAATGATGATGATGATGACAATGATCATGAGGATGATGATTTTGAAAGCATGCATGGCTTGGCAATTTTCTTTTTAAATCAATTTCAAAATTAAAAAGGTGCCAATTCTTTTATAATCATTATAATCTTATTTGTGCCCTTTTTGATATTGGATTCAATATAAAAAAATATGATAGACCAATATGGTAACATTGTCGTCATCATTGTCATCACCATCATAAAAAAAAAGTCAAAATTTCCTAATAAAAGAATTAAGAGAACAATGATTTATTATCACATACACTTTTACGAAGAACCTTGACATATATCTTATTTGGCTATAAGGCACAAATATGCTATTGAGGAGACTCAAGCTTTGGTGGGTGGAATGACAACAATTAGGAGAGTCAAAATTTGGTGGGTGGAATGACAACATTTAAACGACTTAAGAATCCATTGTTGTGGCAATTTAACAAAGTCTAAATATCTAAAATGATTTTGATGTTTGCACTAAACTATAAAGTTGTGGTAAGATCAAAGATATATGAAAAATTTGGAATCTAATATCTTTTCGTGAGCCATAAGGTATGTAAAAGATTAAAAAAAACATTGATGTTATGTTCTACATTCTTAACATCTAATCTTTTTATTATAGCAATAAAATAAGTAAAAATTTTGGACATCAATTTTGCTAACTACATTCTTCTATATAAATATCTTATTTAAATTAAATACTTTTTAAAAATAAACTTAAAACAATCAAAACAAAAATAAAATGATAATTTCATATAAAATATTTCAAATATAAATAAAATTAAATATTTATAGCTATATTCACTTTATTTTTATTATCAAATATCACGTAAAAGAAAACCATGTGTGTTACTAACTACAATGTAGCTTATGTGCATTATCAAATGATAAAGGTTTAGGCATAAATCACTTTATATTAATATTTATTTATAGTATTTGGAAATATAATTAACTCACACTATCAAGATATTAGTGTTTTAAAACACTAATCTTCACACTATGATGATGATGACGACGATGATGAAGATGATGATGATGACGATGACAACGACGATGATGATGATAATGATGATTTTGATTACTACGATGACAATGATAATGATGATGACAATGATGATGGTCATGATGATGAAGAAGATGATGATGATGAAGATGACAATGAGGGTGATTATGATGATGATGATTATGATGATTATGATTATTATGATTATGATGATGATGATGATGATGATGATGTCTGTACCTCTTTTTAAAAAGAAATAAGATAAAAGAATAGGTCTAATTAAATATTTACCTTTCATTATATTTCATCGTTGAGGATGAAGATGACAATTATGAAGACGATGACGATGATATGAAGTAATTAATTTGATCTAGGTTTAATTTTAATGATGATGATGGCGATGAAGATGATGATGATGAAGACGATGATGAAGATGATGATGATAATTGTGATTTTGGTGACAACGACGATGACGATGATAATTATGATTTTGATGAAGACGATGAAAATTATAATGATGATGACAATGATCATGAGGATAACGATGTCATCTTCCTCGATTATGATGAAGATGATGATGTTGGTGATGATTATGTTGATGAGGACGATGATGATGAAGACGATATGACAATGACGATGGCAATGATGAAGATGATATGAAGACGATATGATGATGACGATGATGAAGATGATGACGATGCTACAGACGACGATGACGATGATATGAAGTAATTAATTTGATCTAGGTTTCATTTTAATGATGATGATGGCGATGAAGATGATGATGATGATGATGATGACGACAACGATGATGAAGAAGATGATGATGATGATGACGATGATGATGATGATGATGATGATGATGATAATTATGATTTTGATGACAACAACGATGACGATGCTGATGATAATTATGATTTTGGTGACGACGATGACAATGATAATGATGATGACAATGATCATGAGGATAATGATGTCATCTTTATCAATTATGATGAAGATGATGATGTTGTTGATGATTATGTTGATGAGGATAACGATATGATGATGATGATGATGATGATGATGATATGAAGACGATATGACAATGACGATGACGATGCTACAGACGACGATGACGATGATGATGCTACAGACGATGATGACGATTATATGAAGTAATTAATTTGATCTAGGCTTAATTTTAATGATGATGATGGCAATGAAGATGATGATGATGACGACGCTGATGATGAAGATGGTGATGATGACAATGATGACGACGATGATGAAGATGATAATGATAATTATGATTTTGATGACGACGACGACGACGATGATAATTATGATTTTGATGACAATGATGACAATGATCATGAGGATATTTACCTTTTGTTAATTATATTTCATCGTCTTCTTCATCCATTTCATCGTTTTCTTCATCCAAGTCATCATTTGTATCATCAGATCTAGATTCAACATTGTAAGGGTTGGCCACATCATCATCGTCGTCATCATCAGTTATGCTCATTGTGTCATTGTCGGTATAACTTTCTTCGACATTTTTTTCTACATCATCGGATTCAACTGTTTCTTAGAGTACATATTTTGTTGGATCATCATCATCATTTAACTCATGTTGATAATTCTCTCTGTCATCATATCCTTCTTCCAGAGAACCCTCTTCATTAGCATCGTCTAGGTTACACTTTATTGTCCCTACCCTTGGATTGTGTCTCACAACAAATGACCAGCTTGCTTTACCTAGAACCTCTGAGTAAAATACTTGTTCACATTGGCTTGGAAGAACATAGGGCTATGTTCCTGGCTCAAACAACCTTGTGTTTACCATGGTGAATCCATTATCATGTTCAATAATAGTTCTATCAGGATCACGTTGATTCAATCGTAACCTGTACCATTTGACAATTAATAGAAATACCTTAAAGGATTTAAAGTCACACTATATAATATCTTCCAAATACCCATAGTATCAATTTTCTGAGACTTCTAGATGTCTATCAGTTCTAGATGAAAAATTGGTAACCTTAAAGACAACAGATATCCCAGAATCTGATGTTTTCTTTGTTTCATCCAATTTTATGATATCATATCTACCTCCATTGTAAACCATAGCCTTATGGTGTTTTACTTGCAATAAGAAATACATAAAAATATTACACAACCATTCAGTCCTTATGCAGCAATACATGGAAAAGAAGAACATGTACGTCAAAATGTAATTTGCAAAATAAAATATTTAGAGGGATTGATTAATTATATGCTTTCCATTTTATATTTTACACCATATGCCAAATCGATTTCCCTTTCTTTTTTATTTATATCTCCATTGCGTTGTACTGCTTTTACCAATGAAGCCACCCCTTCCCATAATATTCCATGACCTAATTGTTCGGATCGTTCAATCCATACCTTCATCCAGTCAATATTGTTTGGGATGTATAAATGAATTGCATCCCATTCTCGACCAACTATTTAATGACAATAACCATTAAAATGAAAGAAAGGTGTAAATATCCTGAACAAAGTATATGCTCTTAATTGAAGCAATTATGAATAGAAAATACAATTAGAATATGAACGATATAATAAACATCCACTAGCTAATAATTACCTTTCAGATTCCTTAATATACCTTTCCCCTTCAGTTGCTCCCCTTCAAATTTGTTATTGGATTCTGGATCACAAATGCAACATAAATTGAGCTTTGACGCTAAAATAGGAAGATATTCACTAACATACAACATGTTTTGGTATACCATATATCCTTCCATCATAGAACCCTTAGCATGTGCTCGTTGTCTCACCAAACCCTTCATAAATTTCAAGTGCCTCTTAACCATCCGCATGGACCTTGAGTGCACAAGTCCACACAACTCAATCTCCTCAACTTGGTCTATTATGTAGTGTTCCTGTGCATTGAAAAATGTTGATGGTATATGCTTCTGCATTTCACACATGAGATGAGGAATTTCTCTCCTCCAATCCTTTATATCTTCTTTATGGATTCTTTAGATGTCAACCATCTACAAGTGATGCAAACCAATAATGACATTTAACAAAAATAAACATTAAATTACAATATATGCTGAAATAGTGCACAAAAAAACAAATATAAATTATATGTAGAATTAAAGAAACACTAAGCACATGCAAGTAATCACTAGCGACCTCATGTATTTACCAAGATTATATATAACTTGTTTGACATTGTTGTCAAAGTTGTCAGGTAGAGAGAGAGGTAGAACATACTGTGTAAATATACAAACCATGCCATTTATTAAAGAAAGAGTATACAAACAAGAAAAAAATATATACGCAGTAAAATGAAAAGAAAAATTATATGGACATAACAATAATAATTACCTTGATGAAGACATGCCAATCATGTGTTTTGACCCCCGCAAAATCACCTTTTTTGGTTATGATATTCTTCAAGTTCGCACAAAATATAGTGGGAAATTTAATTTTCCGCATTACTTCTTTGACAACATTTATTTGTTGCTCTATAAACATCCATGGAATTGAGTTTATATTAACTTGATCTCTGTTGGTATGAAATTGGATGACATCTTTCATTGCATGGTTGATTTCTTGAATGTATTTGCAAGCTTTCACAACTTTATCTTTCTCCCTCCTTAGCTCTCGTAGTCACCATAAGGTTTCAGTAACATTGTTTCCAATATGCATTGTATCAAACAAATGAGCAATTTGTAGGTGCTCACATTAGAGGAAATTTCAACTCAAAATGGGCCTTTTAACTTTTATTCAAATTCCATGTCATCATGTGTTAGCCAATGAAATTGCTTTAAATTTGAAATACCGTATAGGTCTTAAACACTTTTTTAATATAAATTTGGGGATATGTATCATAAAAAAAACTACTTTTTTGTTTGTATTTTTGACATATCTCCCCTTATTTTTACTCAAATTTCGATTAGGAGAGCTCGTTGGATGCGGAATTAAATTATGCATCCAACGAGTACCCACTCGGCATACTTTTGACGGACCTCGCTATGCCAAAATCAATAAATACCTAAAAAAATGGAATGATGATGTCATCATTACGTTTTTTCAGGTATTTCTTGTTTTTGGGGTAGCGAGGTCCATCAAAAGTATGCCAAGTGGGTACTCGTTGGATGTGGAATTTAGTTCCGCATCCAATGAGCTCTCCCAATCGAAATTTGAGTAAAAACACAGGGAGATATGTCAAAAATACAAACAAAAAAGTATTTTTTTTCTTTTCTTCCCCCAAAATTAATAAATATTATTTTATTATTTTAACTATTAGTTTACTAGTTCATTTTAGGAGGCCCATTTTGAGTTGAAATTTCCTCTAATGTAGTAGGGTAACCTGCTGAATTGAATAGGATAACTTTTCATTCCTCATGGAAGCCCATTAATGCCTTCATGATCACGATGGACATCATGAATATTAGTTTATAAACAAATTACATCATAAATCAAATATGGCCACTACAGTAAACAAATCACAATAAAAATTAAAATACATAACAATTCATATACGATGATCCATACGTACCATGAAGACAATTTCTATTGTATTGCATCTTCCAAAGGTGAGGTGTCATTCTCTATGGTTTTAATGTAGTCTCCTGCTTCCCATTAAAAATATTTTTTTTCGTTGTTCTATATCTGTGATTCTTAGAGAGGAAATTCCTATACTCATCAAACACCTCCTTTCTTGAGCTTTTTAAACGACAAGATTTTATCTTAGGACCACAAACTGGACATGCAAATTTACCCTTTGTCTGAAGACCTAAAATATTTAGATATGGAATATCTATGTCAAATATATTCATATATAAACTATTCTAACTACTCCATATCATTAAATGCAATTAAAGTGGAACTTAAAATTACAAACCACAAAATGAAGTTAACCCAGGGGCATCGTGTATTGTCCATACAACCATTGCATGGAATTGAAATTGCCTTTGTCGTATTGATCTAGATACGTCATACATAGTGATGCCATTCCATAACTTTAGTAGATCATCTATAAGAGGTTAAATGTATACATTCATACCTTTGACTTGGAACTTACCTGATTGATTTGAAGTACATATAAAATATATCATTATGAGAACCATTAATATATGTAAACCATGCACAAGAGTAAAATAATAGATATATATGAAATTAAGAAACATAATACGACAAATGAGATGCCGCAACTACATTATAAATAAAACAGTTTTTGACAAAAAAAACTGGAATAATCATCGATAGCGTTATGTGCTCCCTCTTTATTGACAACCATGGAGGAATGTTATTGTTGATAGCAAAAATAGGCCACATCGTGTAAATGGATTTCATCAGTGCAAATGGATTAACACCACATGCTGCCAAATAAATCCTAAGATTATGTGGTTCTTCTTTAAAGTGTGGCCACTTTTCCTCCATATCTCTAAAAGAAGAACCATCCGCAGACATTCGGATAACATCATCTTGACTTCTGTTCCTAGCATGGTAATCCATAAATTGCACTATGTTTTTGCAACAGAATAGTCATTGCAAACGTGGAATGATGGGAATACAATGAAGAACCTTCTGATGCACCTTTTTTTTTACTTTATCTGTATGATATCTACTTACATGGCATTGACATTCTGTTGAAAATTCATGCTGATTATAATATATAACATGGTCATCGAGGCATGCATGAATTACTTCATAATGCATTACAAACTCTTTCATGATGGAAGATAAATCTCGATATGTGCGAGGTAAAATATTTGATGGTGGTAAAAAAATTCAGCTATCAAGCTACACAAAAATTAAAAAAATAGTTAATGTAATAAATAAATAATATTAACGAAACATGCTTCATCCATACGATGATCAATAATGAGTTAACAATACAATTATTAGAGGAATATAGATAAAATTTGTCATGATCCTATATATGTGATGGATTATTTTACATACCTTAGCATCTCTGTGATTGCAATGTTTGAAAGACCATTCATAACCTTCAAGTTCATTATCAACAATACAACAGAGAGAAGATTTTTTTTGGAGCCTTCATAAAGGGGTTCATATGCCTTATCGAGAAGAGGTATATTGTGAACATCATAAAAGTCATCATCATTTTCATTATCAATGTCATCGTCATCATCCATTCTAACATTAAATGAATAATGGATCAATGTATTTTTACCATCATCTTATATTACATTATCGGTATGATTGTCTTGTTCAATATGATCATTCACTTGTTCTCCATTAAACGTACATGCTCCATAATCCTGATCCTAAACTTGTTTTGAAAGCACTTCCTCTAGACGATATGTTGTAGGGTGTCTTTCCTTTAATATAAATACATGGAAACATCAATAGATATACATTAATATATGAAAAATAAAAATAATACATACAATTACCAAAAAAAGAATATAATAAAATTTATAATGCTAAACCTAAAAATGGACGATATTCGTTGCCCCCCTCAGCGTGTCCATGTTCCCTACAATTTTTTGTGGCTATTGAGATCAATATTATTCTCCTCTAAAATCCCCTACATTGAGTACACAGACTAACATTTTCGATCACCCCTTCGTTTCGTTGCATCCCATGCAATAGTCTAGCAAGCAATTATTGGTTGTCTTCATTTGGATCTGGAATATTTCTATTTGACATTTTGTCACAAACTTCGTGAATGAATATAACCGCTTGTCTTAAAAAATCAAGTTCCACGCATCAACATTTTTTCAAATGGAGAGAAGTTGATGAATAAAAAATTCCCGAAAAATTGTCTGTCGATGAAAAAAAACAATTCCCACAAGCGCCCGTTGAAGAATAAAACAATTCCTGAAAACGTCCGTCAAGGAAAAAATAATTTTCGCAAATAGTCTGTCGAGGAACAAATAATTTCACAAATCATTTGTCGCTTCTACAACAAAAATGTCGAAATGTTTTAAAAATATTATATTTATAATGGCCCAGCGTCAGATATTCGACACCTTGAACATAGTTACCGTTGAAAATATGGGACCAAAAATTTCAAATCATGCAAACCTTACATTATTTTTTTTTTTTAAAACCTACACATACCATCGGATATGTGACACCAATGGGTCAAAAAAGTAACACACTTGGGTTGGATATGCGACACTTTTGGGTCGACAGACCGTCGAATATTTAACACATATACCATCAGAAATTCGACACTTCAGGGTCGGATATTCAACACTTTAGGGGGTCGGATATTCAACACCTTATATGTCGGATATTCGACGGTGCTATAAAACTTTCCTGATTGTTGTTCTTTTCAATGATTTTTTTCCGACACATCCGTACGAAATGTCAAATGATGTCGGATTTTGGGTTCAAATCCTATTGTGAGGAAGGAGGAAAGAGAAAAGCTAAAAAACGAGCAAATGACTACGTCGCAATTTGAGTTTTCTCTACCCGAATTTGGCCAACGGAATGCGTAAGGTGAAAAGAGAGAAGGTAATATGAAAAATGGGTTATTTATGGATTTCCTCCTACCACAAGCCACATTGAGGAATGCGGAAGGCGGGAAGGTCTTGTTAAGTGCGGAAAGGACTTTTCTAGCTGCAGAAAATATTTGTTGAGGGTGAAATGAATAATACATATGCATCTAAGATTTATAATGAATGATTTAGGATGTTACATGACCCACGACTATGTTTAAAGAAGAATAAATTAATTAATTTTTATTATGCATATCAGTCAGGTTTATGGGTACATGTCACAGTTGGTACTGAGAGGAGTAGTGTAGTCGCGCCCTCCCTAAGGGAGAAACGTGACATACCTTGGAGCACCTCGAGTCCACCATTTGGCATACAACTCATAATTGTCACCAAGCGTGCTTTCTGTTTGAGCTTCTAACTACGCACACACCGCCAAGGCATTGTTGCATGTTTTGTTGAAGTGCATCTCCAACTGACACGCTATGATGGGGCACTCTATGATAGAGCACCCAAAGCGCACCTCCTCAGGCGCTCGTCATTTGTGCAAAGCACTTCTCATCCGATGCGCTATGTCGAGCATCTTCCTAAGCAAACCTTTCTCCACTGATGCTCGCTGTGTTGCAGAGTGTGCTCAACCATAGAATAGTGATGGGTGCTCCCATGGGAGTCTGCTCTGAGCACACCTTTCCTTGGGTGCTCTTGTCGCATCGCTTACAAACACATAGTGAAGGAGTGATTGCTCAAAGCATTTGTTGATAGCTTCTATCAGGAAATCTTACTATAGGTGCTTCAACCAATACACGTGCCTTTGTGCCAATGACCTTCCAACAAACCAACAACATTGCGGTGGTGTTCCACCAAAACACCCTCCTTTTCTAGGCACCGAGTCGCTTCTAATCAAAACTTCAATTCTTGCAACTAAGGTAACCCTTTCGACACTGTGACTACCTTGGCACCTCTAGAGACCTCCAAATCAAACCCTTAGCACACTTTCCAAGTTCTCTAATCTGTGACACCACCTAGTTTCCAAGTCATCGTGATGATCATTTTCGTTGTTGAAATGACTCTTATGCCACCAGTCAAATCCACAACACATTCCTACTTTTTATATGCTTTGTTGCAGTGTGAGACATCGCATGGAATCCTTTTGGGGGCATGGCCAACCCTGGCGCACTCCAACAAACTATGCCTAAACCAATATTGCAGAAATTTTACACTTAAACTCTGATCTCTTTAACTTGTTTACTTAGCACATTTATCTTATTAGATTTTTTTACATGATTACATCAAGTAAATAAGTAGTGCATACATTCATCCATAGAACACAAGTAAATCACGAGACAAGTATGGGTTGGGCACGCAACTAGCAAACCCTGTTAACTTGTAATGAGAGTAATTGTATTACAAGAATAGAGCTTCCAAACTATCAAGCTTCTTGGTCCAACCAGTGACACACTGAATAGAAGTTTACAGAGAAGATGAGTTGACCCCTCCTAGGACTTCCAACTCTGTGCTTGTTGACTGTCATTACCATGCTCGGTTGATGCTTTCAAAAAATGCACTATGCTTCTAACTCATTTGGAATGCTGGCTTTCCAAGCCTGTCACTCTCACAAGCCAACTGTGTTATTGAGCCAACTATTTTAGTGAATTGTGCTAGCGACCTGTGTTTCTTGGAGAGCCTCCATAGAATGCCATCACTTAGCACTGTGTTCCTTGCGAAAACTTGGATGATCCTTCAACTTTTGCCTTACTCATTTTATAGTGTCACATGAGTGAGTGCATCCTCAAAAGGTGGGCATGCCCCTTCACTAAGTGCACAAGATAGCTCAGGGTTGGTGCGCTCGCTCTACTGATGGTCCACTTCCTTCATGCGCATGTGTGCTCCTTTCCCTCCATCGGTCCAATGCACTACATGTTGGGTAGGCATTAGGGCATTGAGGCATCATCGTAGATGTTCTACCAAACTCCCATAAGGTGTGGTAAGTGTGCTAATGTAGACTCTTGTGACTTTGAGGTGTTGGGTGTGCTCCTGGGTGCTCAGTCCAACCACCAACCTGCCATCTGAGCTCCCACCAAGAACACATCTTGGCCACAGGTGTGGTGCACCAAGTGCATTTCATGTGGGGTGCCTTTGTCACTTGGCCCATGTTCTTCCAAGTGTCATCCCAAGTTGCGTTCACATCCTCATGAGCACTCGATCTTCGTCACACTTCCTTCATCACATGCCAATGTTTCTTCAAGGTACCACACCTATGGTCTTTCAAAGAACCACTTGGTTGGTTGTGGACATCGTTTTGTGGGAGTGCACCCTTGCTACATCCACACGCTCCTTGAGCGTTCCATCACTTAGCCAAGGTACCCCTTTCCAAGTCTATCGATCGAACCGTATTACTCACATGGGTGCCCAAGCCAGCCTCTTGGGCGATGGTGAGGAACATGGTTGTAACAGTTAGCTTCCAAGAGAAGCAAATTTTAGTCTTTTGGGCATGTGCAAGCTGATGAGCATCTCTTTTGATGCGTTAGATGCAATAGAAAATTGAAAAAACTGGCATCCATCAACTTGGATGGATATTTTTAGACACTTACACAATAAATCTTGTGATGAGTAAAAGACAAGTAATGCAGGAAATTAAATGACGTTTCCAAATATATAATTTTTTTCTATTGAAAATGTTGTTAACTATATAAAGTTGGATATTTTTTAACGGGAATTTTTTTATTTTTGGGACAAATTATAAGCTATATGTTTTTGTGGGTGCAGCCTCTCAGTGACTAAATGATGGAATAAACTTACGAAAACCAATATACATATAGAGAACATATAGTACTAGTGCACGACTATTTTTCCAATAATAAAAATAATTTTTGTTATTTTTATTTTAATTATCTAAGAGATCAAACATCAAAAACGGTACGTCAATTGTGGGTGCGGTGTTTGAAAGTATTAATGCAAGTAATTGGAAATGGGGTTTTTATAGCATGTAAAGGTCGGTCTTCTTTAGTGCACCATACAATTTTTTTTAAATGGTTGAGAAATGAAAGAGATATGGACGAAACACTAACAGTCTGTTTTTTGAGTTGAGGAGTGATGACACAAGATAAATAAGAAAAAAATAGAAAAAATTATGTATTCTTGTTAAACGTTACATATTTGGAATCTGCAAAAAAAACCATATCTATTTCTAAAATATCATAAAAAATGGAGGTGTGCAGCATACTCAGACAGACGGCTAAACACAAGCATATTGTAAATTTGGATATAATGTTGAATTAGCCATGGTTTATCATACTCCAAGGCATAGGCATGTTGAATTCAAAGCAAAGTCTGAAGCAGACACATAGGCATAAGAATGCCATGCAAGCATGGGTGGAGGAACGACATTATCATTTGGATGGAATAAATTTTTGAATTTAAACAAATTGTGTGCTCATTATTATGAACAATAACGTGTGCTCGTTAATAAAAATGGGAGTGCATTTTTATGAATCACAATGCGCATGTGTTTTTAACTCCTACAATGAGTTTGGTTTTGTAAGTTATACCAATACTAAAATGATTTTATTTCCCCCCCACTTCCCTCTTCCTCCTAACTCTTACTAACCCCTGCTCCCCTCTTCCCCCTAACTC
>LPNX010099211.1:257804-277029 GCA_001517045.1 Pseudotsuga menziesii
ACACATTCCTATGTCTCCCATCTGACACACACACTCACACATACACATCCCTATGTCTCCCCTTACCACTAGCACCCCCTAACCTATCTCTCTGACACACACACATGCCCCTATGTCTCCTCTTACCACTAGCACCCCCTAACCTATCTCTCTTGCACAAACACATAAATCCCTATGTCAAACCTTACCATTAGCACCACCTAACCTATCTCTCTGACACACACACACACACATCCCTATGTATCCCCTTAATACTAACACCCCTTAACCTATATTTTTCTCACAAACACATCCCTTGAGTTGTTAAACAATATAGTTAGGTTGAAGAGAGGGGGGGTGTTAAGGCACAAAGACTAAGGGAGTGTTTGTTAATCCCCCCTAAACCTTGAATGATCCCTTAGTTGTGCAACTAACTTCTTAAATTCTCCAAAATTCTATTAGAGTAAAATGCACCCCCGTTTTATGTGTCCAAAACATGCCCCCATTTTAGTTAACAATAATGTGTGCACGTTTAGTCTTAGTATAAACCATAGTAGTCCATGTCCGAGAAACACTCTAACACATTTCACATAGGTTTGATAGTTCGTGCGCAATCTCGGGTTACAGATAGTGTGTGAACATTCTCTTCTTCACCATATTATAACACAATTGTTTTTGACATCAAGCATCTCCGCCATAAGTTCCTAAGTATTTCTTGGAGCATGGTATACATTGAGGAGCAAGAAATAAAGAATTAATTGAGCAAGGAGAAACATAGAGCATCTCCACCATTGTTTTTCTTACAATTGAGGAGATAGAAGAGGCAACATTAACTTGGTCATTGTAGTGGAGTGTGTAGACACAATTGAGCAAGAAACATAAGAAACAAACCAAGCTTGGGGAATTTCCCATTGAGGAGCACCATAGAGCATCTCCACCATTGTTTTTCTTGCAATTGAGGAGCTAGCAAAGGAAACATTAACTTAGTCATTATGGTGGAGTATGTAGACACAATTGAGCAAGAAACAAACCAAGCTAGGGGAATTTCCCATTGAGGAGCACTATAGAGCATCTCTACCATTGTTTTTATCCCCCCTAACTTGAGTATCTAGAAACAATTGAGCAAGAAAGAAACCAAGCTTGGGTAGTATCCCATTGAAGAGTACCATTGAGGAGGTAGCAAAGGAAACCATATATATCATTGATCATTGTGGTGATGGGAAACTCATGCAATCAAGCAAGAAAATCAGCAAGGAAGTGGATACCCAATGAAATCCTTGAAGAAATTAGAGAGAAGAAAATAAATGACATGACCAATCGAAGACGCTCTATGGACACTCGACCAATTTCAATCGTTGAGGATGCCATAGTTCTTCATACCAATCCCCATCAAGAAAGACAAAAACATCGCTCGAGTGGCCTTCAGTCTCCATATCAGTAGAAGAACGAGCACTACATGGCACTGATCAAGGAGTAAAACATAGGTGCACATCAAGGCCACCTGAAACCTTTGCATATTTAATTAAATGTGGGTATACAAGGGACGAAGTTATAGAGACGTTGAATGCCGAACGTATGCTCGAAGAAGACAATGTTCAATCAGACCATCCAAGAGGATTTCTGATTGCCACTGTCTGACCATCAGGAAGACATGGAAGGACATGAAGCTCATGCTTAAATTCCAGACCAAACGGGTGATATGATACAGGGTGTAGTTCCAACCTCCCTACCTCCATTAGCAACTTCACGCCGAAGAACTCCTAAACGTATATAGATTGATGAAAGTCTCATTAGTTCACTTGAAGGTACATTGTCTAAACGTAGTATTGCATATCAATCTCAATAGATACTTGTCAACTATTTTGATTCTAAATATCATGGATATAAATGTAGATTATTTATATCGTTGTTAAAATATAGGTCTATGACTATTGTTAGGAAAAACTTAAGGATAAAGATGATAAACAATTATGAACCAAGTTCTCATGTTGTCAAAAGTTTGGTAGATGCATTTAGTACTATTGGAAAGAAATCTCGTTCAAAGGATCACAATGTAGCTCGTCGTGTGTTGTCACAATCAATCGTGAACAAAAGTACCAGGGCCCTTCACCTTCTTAAGCCTACATCCAAACTTGTAGGATTGGATATCAAAGCACTCCGTAGGTATTGTTCTAGAAGAGAACAACTTGACTTTGGTGAAACGGATGTCTGGTCCTTCGTTGGAAGGTTGCCACGCTCTGATATGAAGCTCATTGATGCGGTAAAGGGACTGGTGCAGGATTTTTGGCATGACAATAATAGACCTTCATCCAACCAAAAAGATGTACTAAAATTGAAAAGGAGTTCAAGGGATTGTGAGCCCCACATTAAACATTTTCTTGACATGAAACAAACAAAATTATATGAGAGATTTAGGCATGAACATAATGAGCTTAACTTGGGACAAAGATCCTTCGAGAAATGAAAACCATGGTATGTTAAAATAAACACAACTTGTAACACATGATTTTGTCTATATCATATTGAGCATAGTTATTATTATGACACATATATACATATATTGTGTGTTTTGCATAACATTCTTGTGTAGGAATGCTCAACTACATTGCCATAGACATCATCTAGAGATTTTATCCATAGCATCTTGTGTAGAAGGACTGAAGGTTGCACATTTTATCAAAGGCCTTGCATAGATGGGACATGCCCAGGGTGTGGTGGAATGGAATTTTTGGACAAATGCATACATGTCACCGATGAGCATGAACTTGGGAGACATGAAGTGAACTTGCAGTAATTCAAATATGTCACGTATGATATTGGTGGAGGAAATGAAAGAAAGAAAATGAAATTGGTCACCTCTCAGGTTAGTAACGAGTTCCTGAATAGTATTTTTTCCTTCATATATTGCTACTTCTTATATGTAACAACCTATTGATATGTACATATTTATTGTTGATCTACCAGGTACTGGTATGCAACTTCATGGAGGAATTTTTTGAAAAGGCACAACAATACGTGAAGCATGTACATGTGGCTCGTTGGAAAGATGAGAAGTTTAGAGCATGCAGGGATACAATTCCTATTGGAACTATATTATCAGTGGTCGATTTTGCAGAAAAATACACTCTTCAACCACAAAATGAGATTCAGAGTCAATATTATCACTTAGACCATGTCAACATAATGGTCCATATCACCTATAGATATGGGGCAGATAGTACTGAAGAGAAAAGGGTTATATTGAAGGAGTATCGCTTTTACATAAGTGATGAAAGGTGTCATGAATTGGATTTTTTACAACACAGATTTCAATTGTTCTACAAACACTTGGAGGATAACAATATACAGATGGAACAAAATTGGATTTGGTCTGAAGGGTTGTGCAGGGCAATTCAAAAATTCTCGTGTCTTCCAATGGTTGCGTATTCTCCACAAGAGGCATAAGGTGCCACATATTTGGAACTATTTTGAGATCGGACACAGAAAAGGGGAACATGATGGAGAAGGTACATGGATCAAGACTGCATTGCATAGGCAAGAGATGAAATTCACAACAATTTCACTCATTCGAGATGCAAAGACCATTATTTCATGATGCTCTTCAGTGATTGGGCAGGGAGCTAGAAGGAAAGAAGACCAGTCATCTCAAAAAGCACATGTACATATATATTTTTGGGAGGTGGTCGATGTAGATAGATCACACCTATATGAGTGCAAGACCGTCCAATGAACTCATGCATTCCATTCAGTTAGGATTTCAGACAATCCTATAGTTGAAATGTGCACAAGGAAACTCTCTCGTTTTTGTTATCCATGTAGCAATGGTGAATGGGACAACTGTGAATCCATATATTGGGTTGACAGTTGGGATCGTGTATCACTCCCCATTGGTTGATAAATAAATGCAAAATTATCCCAGTTGGATGAGGACTAGTTGAGTATTTCACATGACTACGACCACATTTCAGATCTCATAAAACCATGTTCGACTATTATGTTGATATCTTTGAAATGTTTGATGGCTACTTGTGTTTAGTTAGCTAACTCCTAGGTCTGCACTTTATTTTATGCAGGGCACATATATGTAGTGGTTTCCCTGAGAAACAATGAATGGCACACTGACTAATGGCTGGCATGTTGCTTGGATGGGAAGCAGACCCTCATTGTCTCATTAAGCGACTCCGAGGGCAATGATTTTCCAATTGGGTCGATGGTTATCAAACGAGGATATTTGACATAGGTTTCCCTCACACGAAAGAAAAAAGGTTATGTATTTGAATATTATAGACTAGGTCAAATTGTATACCATTATACAAACTTAGTTATTGGCGCAAACCTCCAGCTCCAAAAAATGCCAAACAAGAACTCATCATAGTCACGATACTTGTTGCCTTACTCCAAGAATGAGAGGCTAAAGGATATCGTTACTATTAGAGATGATCCCGATGGTCTATTCGAATGACCAGATTTAGGTATTCAAGTATGTGGTAGTAAAATATTTTGGTTTCATGGTCTCATTGATTATTTACAAGTTGATAGATTGAGCGCTTGATAGATTGATAAATTCAATAGAATTCTACAACTTGATAATTATGTCCTTGAATCTGATAATTTGTTTCTCCATGGGAGCCATGACATTGAGGAGTGGTAATACGAGCCTAATAACCATTTCCAATCCTAGCTTACAAACCCTATAGCTAATCCTATTAACTCAAGTTTGCATTGTAAACCATATTTTGCATTCTTAACCATAAAAACCATAGAAACTATAGTTTGGGGGTCAACTTCGTATATTGCTCAACTATGAACATGTGGCTAGTGTTCCCACATGGACCCTACCTATACACACTTGCATGACCCACCGAAACCTCATTTTGATGCATGGTTTCCATTCTATGCCCCGGTTAGGGATTCAACAAGTGTCCCTGAAAGTCTGCAGGAGGTGGGATTCAACATGCGATAGAATGATGGTCGTTTCTCGGATCGACAAACCATCGACTCTGTTGGATGCAAGACATCCAGATAGTGCTAGGGGTGTCCCTCTAATTTGGTTCCATGGACAAGGGATCATTTTTTTGGTCAATTTTGGAAACTAGGGTTTTGCTCACTAAGGGAATGTCAAATTTTTGCACACAGGGGTCAACTTTACATATTGCTCGATCATGAACATGTGGCTAGCGTTACCATATGGAACCTGCCTAAACACACTTGCATGACCTACCAGAATCCAATTTTGATGCACATTTTCCATTCTATGCCCGGAGTAGGGATTCAACAAGTGTCCTTGAAAGCCTATAGGAGGTGGGATTCAACGTGCGATAAAATGATGGTCGTTGCTCAGATCAACTAGCCGTCAACTCCATTGGATTTAGGACATCAAGATAGTTCTAGGGGTGGCCGTCTACTCTATTTCCATGGACAAGGGATCATGTTTTTGGCCAATTTTGGAAACTAGGGTTTTGCTTAGTAAGTGAATGTCCAATTTTTGCACATAGGGGTCAGCTTTGCAAATTCCTTGAACATGAACATGTGGCTAGCGCTCCCATAAGGAACTTGCCTAAACATGCTTGCAGGACCTACCAGAAGCCTTTTTTGATGCACAGTTTCCATTCTATGCCCCGGGTAGGGATTCAATAGGTGTCTCTGAAAGCCTGTAGGAGGTGGGATTCAACATGCGATAGAATGATGGCCATTTCTCGAATCAACAAACATTTGGCTTCATTTGATTCAAGACATTAGGATAGTACCAGGGTGTCCCTCTAATCTATTTCCATGGAGAAGGGATCATTGTTTTGGTCAATTTTGGATACTAGGGTTTTGCTCAGTAAGGGAATGTCAATTTTTTGCACATGGGGGTAAACTTTTCATATTGCTTGATCATGAATGTGTGGCTAGCGTCCCACATGAAACATGCCTAAACACACTTGCATGAACTACCATAATCCTTTTTTGATGCACGGTTTCCATTCTATGCCCCGAGTAGGGATTCAATATGTGTCCCTAAAATCTAGTAGGAGGTGGGATTCAACGTGCGATAAAATGATGGTCGTTGTGCGGATCAAAAATCCGTCGACTATGTTGGATTCAAGACATCGGGATAGTGCTAGGGGTGGCCCTATACTCTAGTTCCATGGACAAGGGAACATTTTTTTGGTCAATTTTGGGAAGTAGGGTTTTCTTCAGTAAGTGAATGTCCAATTTTTTCACATAGGGGTAAGCTTTGAAAATTCCTCAACTGTGAATGTGTGGCTAGTGTTCCCACATGGAACCTACATAAACACACTTCCATGACCCAGCAAAATCCCTTTTTGATGCACGGTTTCCATTCTATGCCTCGGGTAGGGATTCAACAGGTGTCCCTGAGCTCCTGTAGGAGGTGGGATTCAACATGCGATAGAATGATGGTTGTTGCTTGAATCGATGAACCATCGACTCCGTTGGATTCAGGATATCGGGATAGTGCTAGGGTGGCCCTATACTCTGGGTCCATGGACAAGGGATCATTCTTTTTTTCAATTTTGGAAACTAGGGTTGTGCTCAGTTAGTGAATGTTAAATTTTTGCTCATAGAGGTCAGCTTGAAGGTGATTGTAGATATTCCCCTCTTGAAAAAATACTTGTTGCAAACTATTATTCCATGTGTAGCTATTGAGAATTCTGTTACCTATTGTGAGGTGTTGAACTTGACTTATTTCCCATCATTGTCAAGCAAGAAATATTCTTTGTTTTTATTTTAATCAAGAAGAAAGGAGTTGTTAATCTCTATGTGGAGGTGAATTGATCTTAGGATCTTGAATATAATTAGTGAGACTAGAAATTTGAAAGAAGGTTTTTTCCCATATTAATTTAGCTTGGTCATCCAAGAGATGTGAGCATTTGTACGATGAAATGCAGGAGGAGACACAGGCATTACGTTAGTAACTTTGTAATGGAACATGTTTATGTTTAGAAACAAGTGGCCAACCTATTACGCCATTATAAAATATATATATATGTTCACACTATGACTGTTTCGAATAATACTCCATAAAGATAAATTCATAAAACAGGATTCACAATAGTACTTCTCTAATCAAATTAAACTATAATAAAATCACACATAATTTTCGTCTCTTCCAAAGTTTTTCGTCGAGGTTATTCATCAAATGCCATGTACATTAACAAAATGATAAAATAATGTGTAGGATATAGTCTTAACCCTTATTTTGAATCAACCTTATAATACTCAGATACTTTTAGGTATGATGTGAATCCCATGTATTCGTTAGATGAAAGACATCATGCCAAACACTAATTTTATTTATGTAGACCACACAGGTGCATCACTTAGGTGTGTCAACTCCGTGCATCCTTTAAAATTTTGTTAGGTTGTTATGTGAGTAAGGTGCTTTTGTATTCCACTTAGTTGGATTAGTTGCTTAGTTGTGCTAGGTGCGTATGTGTATTAGGTATGTTCCATCTTTGTGAATATAATTTAACATTGTTAATATAACATTGTATATGTAATTGGACTGTGGTAAAAAACAATTGAAATGTACATTTTTGTCATTATGTAATATTGTATTTGTGCATTGTTCTCAAATTTATAACCGATATCTCCATGCAATAGTAAAATCTATAAAAAAAATTAGGAACATTACACATAGAAACATTCTTTTCCACACGTGTATAATCACACTTAAAACACTAAACCATGAAGATCTCAAGAGCCTTGATATGAAATATATTTTATATCATGAAAGTTATAATACAAAAATAGAAGGCCCATCTATGGCCTGTCAATGTACATGTATCAAAAACATCTTGGATGTACATGTGCAAACAAAAGTACATATATCCTGGACCGCGCCCCTATACTCTAACTCCGGATTGTACATAAAAATACATATTGGTCCTGGACTAACACATCAAAACTCTAACTTTCTCTTGTTTTTCCTAGACCCTGATGCTTGTTTCCTCTTTTGAATACCACTGTGCATCTCTGGTGACTGCAAATCAATGACAATATTTCTTGATCAGGTAACTGAACTGGTACTTTCCAGCAATAACAAAGTTTGAAAAATTAAAATATTACTCAATTGTACATAAAACAAAGACTTACTGCATCTGTCTAGGGTATAGGTGCCTCTAGTGTCCTCCTCCTTTCAGAGAGTCTCTCTACAATGCTTCGCTGCGAATAAAAAAAAATGTCAATTATCTCAAGAATTATCAACATGTACATGAATGAGAAAGTACTAATCAATTATGTAAAAAATGAACATCTCACCGAAAAAACCATTTCTAGGGGAAGAGGCTAGGACTCTTCAGTAGGAAGAGGAGCCGTAGGTTGAACATCAACCTCAGTTGCATGCACTAATGGACCAGCGTGTGGCTACATTCACCAAATGATAAAATAGTTAGACATCGTGCATGTCCATAAACAATACAAATGAATTGTACAATTACAAATATTCAAGTAGATGTACCTCAGTGTGACTTATCCCTATTGTAGATGCAGCATTCACCACAGCTTTAACAACCCCACTAAGGTTTGGCATGGATGACTCTACATCCTGATGATGTAAACAATCGAAAATAACATTAAGAAAAACTAGGTGTGACGTGAATTCAAAGCTAACCAGCAACTACCATTGGAAGTGTGTACATTATAGTGGGATGAGTAGGTTAATACTCATGCAGACCTTCTCTTTTCAAGGAAGATGGTCGTCTGATGTAAAAAATCCCCTTATCTACATTTGGACTATGGGGAGATCCAAACCAAAGAGGCGGTGCAGGGATTTGCAATGATGTCTGTAGTCATAAAGTGTTACCATAGTTAGACATGGAGTTGAATGGATGGAATAATATGTACTGAAAAACTAACATGTTCTAATATAATTACCCCTTCCTGGGACATATCTCCCCCATGGGAGTGATCGCTTCCATCAATTTCTTGCCCCTCTTTAAATGCTGATAACATCTGCAAGTTTAAAAATTATAAATATTAGCAATCTATAAAGGAGTGTACAGTAAGAAATTTAAATAATTTGAACAAGTGTTAAGAACCCGTGTCAACCCTCCTCTTTATTTTGTTAGTATATTTTTTCGGATGCATATGATTTGTAAGTTGTCCCATCAGTATGTTGTATTATCTCACATTCATAGGGAGTAAGTAATAGTTGTTAAGTTGTCTAGTTATTATGTTGCATTATCCCACATTCATGGGGGTCATATTTGTTTATATTAGACTTAGTATATAAGTATGTGTTGAGGCTAATGAAAGCATCGAAGAGTTATTTTGTATTGAGCTTGCTTAAAGGAGGTTGCCCCCTCGAAGTGTCCCGCGATCAATAAAATATCTTTGTGCTCCAATATTTATGTTATATCATGCATTCTCATTGTTTATTGCAGGAGGTTCTCCACATCTGGTATCAGAGCACTTTCCTTGACACAAGTGGAAATTTTTTTTTTTGGAAAAAAAAGGGGCAAAATTGGGTGGCAACTTTCACATCCAAAAATCATCTCATTTGATGTCACCAAAGTCCCAATTGCATCATTTCATTTGGAACGTGAATCCCTTCAATGGTCCTGTTGGTACATCAAGGATCATGAAGAGCCCCAATGGACAGATTTTTGCAAACTCCTTTTGCACCAATTTGGCCCTAGTGGTTTTGATGAATTCATAGGAGCACTCACCAAACTTCGCCAGACTTGCACTGTGAGAGAGCATCAGATAGAATTTAAGAACTTAGTCAAGCACACAGAAGGATTTTATGATGCATTCTACAGGATTTGTTTTATCAGTGGTCTTAACGATACAATATGATCTAACATTACAATGTTCTGTCCCAACACAATGATGGAAATCCTAGGGTTGGCTAAGTTGGTTGAGGACAAGATTAGGGCTCAGCAACGCCCCAAATCCACTTTTGTTCCATTCAGAAATATGGTTCCCCAAAGACATCCAATCCCTCTGATTCCTAGAACCACTCCTATCAAGCATTTGTCTGAAGCCGAGATGCGGGCACATAGGGAAAAAGGACTTTGTTATAATTGTGATGATAAATTCACCTGGGGACATCAATGTATTGAACACAATCCCTATTTCTTGGATGTGGCTTCTCCGCCTGCACTTGAAATTTGTGACGCTGCTCAGGATCTAGTAGACGATCAAGTCGACATTCTGTAGCCGACTATTGATCCTCAGATTGCTAAACAAGTTGATTTTTTTGTCCATCCTTGCTCCAGCTTTAAATTCATGGTTTCCAATGGGAGCACCTTACCTTGCAAAGGAAAGTGTCGTGGTGTGTGTGTCTCTATTGGAGATTATAAATTGTGCTCTAACATGTTTTCCATACCCCTAGGAGGTTGTTCTGTGATTTCGAGCACTCAATGGTTATGCACACTTGGACTCATCTTATGGGATTTTGCTGAACTGTGGATGCATTTTTTAGTCAATGGAAAAAAACACACATTCAATGGCTTACAACTAGGGTCTCTCAGCATCATCAGTTCACATTGCATGGAAACGATCCTTAAGAAGAATTCACATGGTTTCATCACTCAACTCCATTTCATTTAGATGCAACCTTCGACAGTCTCAAATATTCCCTTGGATCTTTCATTCCGATGCACCCTTCAAATGCCTAATTTTTCCAAGCCCTTCACTCTTGAGAGTGATGCTTGCGACAATGGAATTGGTGTTGTCCTCTTTCAAGATGAACATCCCAGGGTATTCACCCGTAAATCCCTTCCTAGAAAGAATTTATCCACCTCCACATCTGAGAAGGAAATGATGACTATTTTGCATGCAGTACAAAAGTGGTGGCCATACCTCTTAGGGAATCCTTACTACATCAAGGCTAATCACCAGAGTCTAAAATATTTCTTGGAACAATGGGTCTCATCCCCAACACAACAGAAATGGGTTAGCAAACTCAGGGGTTATGACTATGAGATCAATTACAAGAAGGCTAAGGACAATATTGTGATGGATACTCTTTCTCGCACATTTGATGCCCCTGTCTCTCTTTCATCTATTGTTATGCCTATTCCAACTTAGTTACACTCTGTTCAGTAAGGCTATGTCAATGAATCCTCATTATCTTAAATCATCCAACCGTTGGCCAGTAACCCTTCTGTGGTACCGCATTTCTCTTGGGATGGCTCTTCTCTAAGATACAAGGGTCATCTGGTGCTTCCCTAGAGCACGGATATTAAAAGGCAGTATTTTATGAACTCCATGCTTCTCCATCGGCAGGGAAATCTAGGTTCATGAAAACATATGAGAGGGAATGATGTCACTTATTTTGGAAGGGAATGCAATGAGAAATTCGACAGATGGTTTTCGAATGTGCTCCTTGTCAACGCCACCAAGGTGAAACTACACTCCTTTCTAGATTACTCGAACCTTTTCCCATCCCTACAAGGATTTGGCCATATATTTCGATGGATTTCATTCAATGGCTCCCTAAATATGGAGGGAAGACCGTAATCTTGGTTGTGGTTGATCGGTTCTCCAAATATCATTCTTTTTGTGCTCTCATCCCTCCATATACCACCTCCTCAATCACACAAATTTTCATGGAAAAGATATTCCTTCTTCATGGAATCCCTTCTTCCATTGTCTCAAACCGCAACACAACTTTCACAAGTCATTTTATCCTTACTAACACCAAAGTGAATATGATTTCAGTTTATCACCCACCAATAGATGGTCCGAATGAAGTCATCAACAACTATTGGGAAAATTATCTTCATTTTTTCACCTCTAAAGAACAACATCTGTGGGAAAAGTGGCTCCCTCTCGCTGAATGGTGGTATAATACTTCCTACCATACTGGATCTCAAATGACTCCATATGAAGCAGTTTATGGTCACGCACCTCCAGAACTCCTTCCATACACCCCCAGTAATTCACCAGTTGAGGAAGTTGACATGGTTCTTCGAAATCAACATCAGATTCTTCACATTTTGCATCTTCACATGGCCAGAACCCACATGAAACACGAAGTTGATCAGCATCGTTCTGAGTGCACTTTTCAAGTCGGTGACATGGTTTTTCTTCATCTGTAGCCTTACAAGCAATCCTCCTTGAAACTTAAAGGGAATCAAATGCTCGCTCCAAAGATCTCTAGTCCATATACAGTTCTTCAAAACATTGGGTCTATTGCTTATAAATTGGCACTTCCTCCTTCTTCTCGCATTCAACAAGTGATTGGCACCAACATCGGAGAACAAATTGTTTTACCAGAACGGGATAATGAAGGATCCATCATTTCGGATCTGAAGGCCATCCTCAATAAGCGCACTTGTCATCTTCGCTCTCAGTCCACCATAGAGGTCTTAATTCAATGGCACAACATGCAACCATAGGATGCTACATGGGAACCACTCCTTCAGATTCAGTAACAGGTTCCACATCTAAAGCTTTGAGGACAAAGTTTTGTTTTAAGAGGGAGGGGATGTTAAGAACCCGTGTCAACCCTCCTCTTTATTTTGTTAGTATGTTTTATCGGACGCATATGCTTTGTAAGTTGTCCCATCAGTATGTTATATTATCCCACATTCATGGGGAGTAAGTAATAGTTGTTAAGTTATATAGTTATTATGTTGCACTATCCCACATTCATGGGGGATAATAGTTGTTTAGATTAGACTTAGCATATAAGTATGTGTTGAGGCTAATGGAAGCATTGAAGAGTTATTTTGTATTGATCTTGCTCAAAGGAGGTTTCCCCCTCGAAGCGGCCGCGATCAATAAAATGTCTTTGTGCTCCAATGATTTATGTTATATCGTGCATTCTCATTGTTTATTGTAGGAGGTTCTCCACAACAAGATTCAGTCATTAACCATGTACTTACATTCTTCAAGTAATTGTAAATTCCACCTTGTCTCTAGCATCAGGTTCTAAGTGGGGTTCCTGCAACTTCAAAAATTGCAAATATTACACAATTTAACAAATTAATCAAGACTAACACATGCATTAACAAAATGAAAAATGTTTCAATATTACCTCAATGGTGGTTGTTTGGGCCTCGGGTACAACCACACTGGGTGTAGTACCACCCCCTTGAGAGGCATCAATCTCCTGCTAGAGTAAATATTGCATATATTATGAATCTCTTAATATGTTACATACAATATGGAAAAATTAAAAATTGAACAATAGTAGAGTTTTAACAATGTCCTTACTTGACCACCAATCATCGTAGAGGTACCATGTCTTGGTCTAGGACCAAAGCAAGGTTGACCACACGATGTGCAGATGCGTGGATCACTATGAGGCACATGGGATGTTGGTATATCCCCATCTATAGATGTTCCTATACCACCAGAAGTTGGTGGTTGTACCCTAGTAGAGGAAGAGGGTGTTGTATGGTCAATAGTGGTCATGTGTTGAGATACCATCTCAGCTAGAGTAAGTGTCTGGGCAACCATGTCATGTGCAGGAGGGATGTCTACCCTCGGTAGCTAGGAACGAGGTACATGTATCTATGGATTGGTATCTCTATGTCTAGCATTAGGGTGGTTTTGGAGCATCCCCCAACCAACTCCCTGAAATCCCAACATGTCAAAATAGTTGGCATGTTTCCCCATCACAAACTCTGCATACAAATTTCATAGGAAGTACAACGATACTTCCCTATTGTTGTGCAGGGGAATGTCAAATACCATGTTTCCACCTATCCATCCAATGGTCTCTAATGGGTGGAAAGGTACACCACTCAATAGAAATATGTGGCTTGGTGATCTCTGGAATGTCATCCGTCCCAGGCAGTCTAAACAATGTATAGATGTGTTCTTTTTTTATTTTCAACTTCTTTACCTTGTTGTAGCTCAACCCATCAACATATTGTTGTCTTTTCCTCTCCATGTACGATGAGATGCTATACAAAGCATCATTTGATCTTGCAATTGTATCAACTATAGTCAACAATGAATCTAACAAGGAGCGGCAGAGCTCATCTCCACGCCTCCAAGTAGAACCAATATCTCTCAAATCGCCAATAACCCTTTGTATCTCAACATTGTTATCCATAGTAGCCACTACAATCATAAATACAAATAAAATATTATTAGAAATATAAACATGTGATATAATGACATCTCTAAGCACTAAAAATTGTATAATTAATGTATGACAAATAACAACATAAACTAAATCTATTATGTAAATTTAAAAATTGATCTTGAATTTTACAATAAAGAATAAACATTTAACATTTTTTCATTTTAAATTTATGTCATAAATTCAAGTATTTATCCTAATTTCCATATGCATGTGTACATAAAATGTCTTATGTGCATATGTTGATTGCGAAGCTCCTCTAGCTTATTTTTAAGGCTTGGATTATGAAGTTTCATCGAAATTGTGAGGTGCTAACTAATACCCTTGTAGGACCAGCTCCCAGATTGCGGGTAAAGGCAATGACTAGATCCTAGAATAGGCGACATAATGTGCTATTGGTGAATAAACTTCGAGTATAGGCAACGATTTTGTTAGATATGTAATTATTTGTTGTAGCGTGATGTTTTTGGGACTCCAAAGTCTATTTAACAGATCTTTTTTTATATGTAATTTGGGCCATGTATGGATTCCACTTGATGTTATTTTAGTTATATGCCCTCTTTGTATATACCCATGAGAGACTTTAAATGCACACTTGTGTATAGCGGATTTTATGGGGATTCCACTTGATGTTATTTTAGTTATATGCCCTCTTTCTATATACCCATGAGAGACTTTAAATGCACAATTGTGTATAGCAAATTTTATGGTTGCAAGGTTTCCATCGGATTATATCATTCAAGATAGTATGTGATTTGCATGTTTAATCAAACACATCAACCTACCTATGTATCATCATGTCTGTAGAGCCTATTGTTGAACTTCGTTGTCTTGACCTTAACCAAAAAGTATTCTTCAATCATGGGGAAATATTTGTTAAAAGCATGGGAATCTTCTATACCTTATTTTAACACTTGGATTAGGAAGTTTCATCAAAACTATAAGGTGTTTGTTGATGTTCTTAGATGACCAACTTCGATATTTCGGATAGAGGAAAAGGATTTACCATGTTTGTTTATGTATTTTAGGAAATATATGAATTCTACTTGATTTTTCTTTAGTTGTATGCAAGCTTGCAATATAATTGACAAGCTTTACATATTTTTTAATTTTGGTTTGGATTCACAAGGATGCTTGCCAATATACATATATGCACATAGTGAAGTTCGTTTGTTTTTTATGAGTTAATTGGGGTTTTGGTTTACATTGGACATGTAAATTACTTATGCAAACTTGCATCAAGAGGGATTGACTTCACTCCACCATTGCATCTAAAAGGTCCCTCAACTTTGTGCACAAAAACAAAAACTATAAGAAGAGTTTAACGAGCTCAAGCTCTATGTTTTTTGCAAAGTGTTAAGAGCAAAATCTCTGTAAATAGTGAAACATCCTTGTAAATTTCCAAGTTTATAGTTGCTTTTATAATTATATGTTATGTAATAAGTTATGTTTCAATAAAATTAAAGTATGAAAAGTTTGTAAAAATGTTGCCAAAAACTTATAGAAAATGAATCTTTTTAGATTACTCAGGTTAATCCCAACCCAAAAGTAAAGAAAAGTAACAAGTTAACATCCTTGTAAATTTCCAAGTTTATAGTTGCTTTTATAATTATATGTTATGTAATAAGTTATGTTTTAATTGTTTGAAAAGTCTGTAAAAATGTCGCCAAAAACTTATAGAAAATGCATTTTTTTAGATTACTCAAGTTAACCCAGCCCAAAAGTAAAGAAATTAAAATTTATTACTGTGCCGTAACTCATGTTAACGGCAGCCAATAAGTAAAGAAATTAAGTTTACCGACGCGCCTCTCCACTCCATCCTATGACTCATCACCAAAGTAAGAGTTAGAATATTTAAAAAGAAAAAAGAAAATATATAATACTACGTTTCGCATATTTAAAAGTTCTGAGTGGTAAACAGAATATATTTTCCCGTATTTAAACGTTCCGAGTGGTAGGAAGCAAGTTGTATACAAGTAGTAGTGATTATACCGAGTTCAGTCAAAGTTTGTTAGTTAGATTTTGTGCAATAATACTTTAATTGAATACAGTTATTTAGAATGGAAAACGAATATCAAAGGCAAGATGCAGTCGAATATGAAAGGCGACAACAAGAGAGAGAGCGGGTACGTAACAGAGAACTCGTCCTGAGTGTTATGAGATATATGGAAGCCCAGCTCAACGTAGTAGATAATATTTCTGGTGCTTTACAAAACCCCGACGTGGCCGTGGCCACAACCACAACCACAACCACCCAAACGAATAGAATTGAAGATGAAAATGATGCAGATGCTCCACAGCATCAGCAACAGCAAATGGTGTCGAGCGTGACAGTTAATGAAATTGGACTTCCATTTCCGCGTTTCCTACAGCGCGGCCCGGAGAGTTTGCGTCACGGCGGCGTAGACAGTTTGTCGGTGAATGTTGATATACGTCAATTAGATGATCGATGGCGCGCAGACGTGGTACATCGAGGCAGCACAAATCAAACTAATGAAATTCTTTATGAAGACTATCGCAGTAATAGATTTGCAGAAAACCTTATAGTAATTCGATTCGTAGACGATTGTCGCCTCGGAACACAGTGCTCTATCCAGATTATATGGAATTCTAGATTTAGTTGGCGTCAGATTATGCAACATCTACAGAATGCTACATATCACTTCAATTTTATAGTTGAAATTATCCGAATGGAAAGAAGTTATAATAACATGCCAGAGGAAACCAATCGCTTCAGTCCTCGTGAAGTAGTGGATGGGTTGCCAGACGTTATAATTCGGAGGGACGATAACGCAAATGACGACGACGTAGTGTGTGCAATTTGTTACGAATCGTTTACAGATGGAGAGAGTGCCAAACAGTTTGTGTGCACCCATCTTTTTCATTCGCATTGTATTTTCGACTGGTTTTGTCGTGATATGAGTTGTCCTACGTGTCGAAATCGGTCACATTCTTATCAATTATGACCATCCAAAACTGTTACTACATTTAGTGTGTTTAGTAATTGTAAATATGATTACTCTCTTACCCTATATGATTCATTTTTTTAATGAATATTCCTTCTTTTCTTTGATTTCTTTTATAATGTATGTGTTATCTCTAGAGTTGTTAGAGTTGTTCCTCCTGCTTATTTTTGAAATTTTGATTTGAATTGGTTTTTGTTGTTTTAATTTTGATTTTGTTTTATGTTTTATGATTGATTGATTGCTTGCCCTTATGATTCCCTTGGTTACCTTAAATCATTAAAATTTCCATTCATCAACTAAGAACCCATGAATGTGCAAAAGAGTATGTGTTACAGGGTGAAATTTTACAAACCGGCAACATATTGTGAGCTTGCAGCATATTGATTTCTGGTGGCAGAATGTACATATGGGGATGTAGGAAGTGTCTACTTTGGTCTAAATCATCATATGAAGCCACATCGATTGTGCATGACACACCATCTAGTGCTTTCCTATGAGCTTCACAAGAAGATGGAGATCTATTGACCACATAAAGCAGACCCAGTGGAACTTGCTCAGTTTCATTCAGCAGACTATGTGGAGTTCTTGCATCGAATAAACACCTGATACACAGCAAATGTTCACCAAGGAGCTAATAAGATATAATATGGGAGAAGATTGTCCTGTATTTGAGAACCTCTTTGAGTTTTGTTAGATTTATGCCGGTGGCACTATAGATGCTGCTCACAGACTGAACAATCAAAGTTGTGACATTGCAATAAATTAGTCTGGCGGCCTTCACCATGCTAAAATGTGTGCACTCGGTTGGTGCGATTTGTTTATAAACTATGGAATTGCAGAATGCTTTGCATTTCTTGTATGTACAAAGTGATCTAATCCTTCTATTCATCAAGAACATCAATTCATAGGAGCAAGCACATCCTTGATAAACAGACAGTCTTCTTTTGAAGAAGACCACTATCAGGAGGGCATGTGTGGCTTGCAAGATATTGGAGGACATGTTATGAAGGTTCTTGTGGTTGCATTCCAGATACTTCTTTGCATGCGATTAGAGGGGACGCCAAAGCTTGCTCGAAATATTCCAGTGGCAGTAATTTTTGCTCCACTTTTTCTCGTTCAAGGAGTTGCTGTGCTATTAGCCCTTTTACGCCTTGTAGAAAAAATTATACTTTTGCTACGCAGTGGGAATAGTGAAGGGTGGTTCTTCAGCGCATTTGCAAAAGGCCGTGTTTGCTTTGGCTTTTTACATCGTGGGTCCAGGCTTCTGGGCTGGTGGTCTATTGATGAAAGTAGTAGAGAGGAGCAAGCTCGTCTTCTACATGCCCAAAATTCAGGGTAACCTAAACTATGCATTTAAGAGCATCCACTTGAGCATAGTTTGATACTGGTTTACTGCATGGGAATATCCTTCAGACAGACTGGAGTCCTGTCATGACTCTCTTGCAATTGAACCAGTAGTCACTGCGGGGATTCTAGTGAAAAGGGATGAGCTAACGCTTGAGGGTATCAAGCAGTTTAATGCAATATGTTGAAAGGAAAACACCAGTGTGCTGAAGCTCATTGCCAATTAGCTTCCAAGCGTTCAGCCTTGTGCTCAAATGCTCATTTTAAAGATTATGTTCAATTCCACTAAATGGGTGAGAGTTCATACAATAGAATATATTATGATTCCCCTCCGAAGGATAAACATGAATTTAAGTATCCTCGACCAAAGCATCCCAAATCATTACGAATATATGAGGCATATGTTGGCATGAGCAGCGTGGAACCCAAAATTAATACATATGTCGAGTTCAGGGATGATGTGCTTCCATGTGTGAAAGACCTTGGCTACAATGCTGTCCAACTCATGGCCATTCAAGAACATGCTTATTATGCTAGCTTTGGGTACCATGTCACAAATGTTTTGCTGTTAGTAGTCGCTGTGGGACCCCAGATGATCTAAAGTATCTCATTGACAGAGCCCACGAGTTGGGAATCATTGTCCTCATGGATATTGTACACAGTCATGCTTCAAATAACGTCTTAGATGGACTAAATGTCGAATGCCCGCTGGTGGTTGAAAGAGTATAAATTCGATGGGTTTGATGATGTAACATCTATGATGTACACCCATCATGGATTATAGCAATTGGACAAAATAGAAGAAGGATGAGGATTAGCAAATGGGTGATATTGTATATACACTATCAAATGCATAGCTGGTGGACAACATGTTCAGCGAACAGGT
>LPNX010099214.1:0-110946 GCA_001517045.1 Pseudotsuga menziesii
TATAAGGAATAAAAATAGTGAAAGAGATACATGAAAGAAAAAGAAAAAAAGTGAAGAAAACGGAAATATTAATGTGGAACAAAATTCCAACAAAGGCATATGTCACTACAGTGATAGAGTTGTAAATATCACATAAACACTCTATGATAGAAACAGAAAAAACGTAAAAAAAGGAGAATATAATGTGGAATGAGATGGTATTATAGACCTCAAATAGATAAAACATAAGCAAAATAGAAAAATGTGAAGAAGAAAGTATTTATGTGAAATGAATATCCCATCATAAGGGAGATGCCCCTGCAGAAATAAACAAACAAATGTGAAGAGGAGAGTATTAATCTGGAAAGAATATCCCATCACAAGGGATATGCCACTGCATAGCTAAACATAAAAAACGTGAGGAGAGCAGTATCAATGTCTAACAAATGCCAACAAAGGTATATGCAACATGTGAAGGGGAGAGTATTAACAGGGAAAGATATTCCATCATAAGGGATATGCCAAAAAATGTGAGGAGAAGGGCAATATCGATGTGGAACAAAATCCACACAAAAACATATGCCATCTTGGCCACATACTACTGTAAACATCATATAAATAATATAGGATCAGAGATTTAATGTGAACTGAGAAAATACTGTAAACATCACAAAAATAATACATGAAATAAACAGAAAGAGAGAATGAGAATATTAACATGAAACAATATTATTAGGGATATCCCATTGCATCAAGGAACAAGGAGTAAGATAGTGTTGTAAATATCAAATTGATAACAACTTAAAACCAAATATGGGCACCATGAAACCAGTAACAGACAATGATAGTAATAAAATGAAAAGAGAGAGGATGCTTTCACATCAAGCAGAAACTTGTATGCCATTGCCAGCTCCATATCATAGTGGATTGCTATGTGAATGACAATACTCAAGTAAGAGAAATTTCAATAATACCTTTCTATGAACAGTCTTTGTTGCTGCTACTCTACCCTTGCAAAGAATTCCTCCATTTCATGCGAGGTTGGAGCACTCCTCCTACCTTCATTTTGCCTTCTTCTTCTTCCGGAGCTGCGACAACATGGCCTCATTGTAGAACCAGGGGCTTCCAAGGCTGCCCCATTCCCTATAAGACTAGAAGGGGTACTTTCTCTAATGCCTCTGCAAAAGGGGAAAACATAAAACATACATAAAACTCAAAATGAGGTTTTAAAATCGTTAAGCCCAACTTCACAGACAAGATTTGGGACCCAAAAACTCCAAGTAGAGAAAACATAAAATAAACACACTACCTGTCCCTTCCCTCCTGTTCTATGACATTCTCTCTGTATGACCCCTCGGTTACAAGATAATCAGAGTATACGATCTCTGAATATGGAAAAGTTCCAACAAGCGGGGAAAAGTTCCAGCGGGGCAAAGTTCTAGCCCGGGAAAAGTTCCACCCCGAGTAGAGTTCCAACCCAGGCAGAGTTCCATCCTAGGAAAAGTTCCAACCGGGGCACAGTTCCAATCGGGGCAGAGTTCCAACTGAGAACAGTTCCAGCCAGGGCATAGTTCCAGTCGGGGCAGAGTTCCATCCGAGGGCATAGTTCCAGTTGAAGCAGAGTTCCAGCAAGGAAAAGTTCGAGCTGAGGCAAAGTTTCAGCGAGGCATAGTTCCAGCCGAGGCAGAGTTCCATCTAGAGCAGAGTTCCAACAAGGGCAGAGCTCCAACAAGGGAAGGGTTTCTGTGAGGTTCTTGTTCCTTCCAATAAAGCTCAGGCATTGTCGAAAGCACTTCCTATAGAGAGTTATTGAGCTAGCAATTCTACGTTGGTAATGTTGAATGGGCAAAGTTCCAGCCAGGGCAAAATTCCAACCAGGGCATAGTTCCAGCCAGGACAAAGTTCCAGCCGAGGCAGAGTTCTAGACATGTATTTGATGGCATAATGGAAATGCTTGAGTTTCTATTTTGTAAATTATGTTGTCATTTGCATCTACAAAATTTTAAAACTACAACTTGAATTCCCAGTAACACCTAGCAACAAATTTCAAAAACTTCTTTTGAATTTTCAAAGGAGTAAGCTACTGACATGACGATTTTGCTTGGCGGTAATCGTCACACCGGCACTCCAGCCATCGGTGATCCCTTCCTCTCCGTTGCTGGCGGCTGCTTCAACCACCTCCGTAGTCACCTTGTTGGCTCCATTGGCCGATCACCGTTATACCCTTTCCGTCTCTCACCGTCTCTGTCCATGCATTAATGCCACCACCTACCACCTATGTCCCCCTTTTCCTGAACGATTCAAACAAGCATCCCGCCTCTCCTCCTTTGCATTGTGTGCTGGTGAGGAGCTTTTTGACAAGTTGCAGAAATAGGGAAGATATTATTTAGCCATCCTCGCAATGTTGAAAGTCCTTGAGAATCCAAATTTCTCATGGCCATTTGAGTGGCATCTGGCATGAATTTGAAATTTGCAACACATCCAAACTCCCCACTCCATCTTGCCAACCATGAAATGTGTTCCACCTCAGAGGAAAAATATTGTTTATGAGCATTAGATATATCTGATAAACTAGCCCTATCCAATTTGTGGTGATCATTAACGAACTTAAAAAGAGGAGGAAAATTCCAGAGAGAAGTTGAAATGCCTCTTTCCCAGTGTTCAGAAAGAAAACACAGAAGTTGCACATATAAATCTTCTGATAAATCTGCAACCCAACCAGAGCTGCTAAGAATGCACTGGGAATACCACTTGTAAGGCACAAACCCCACCCTAAGAATTTCAGGACACGTGAAAACTAATGTTCCTCCTTGCAAGAATGCAGTATGTCGACCATAGAGTATGAGGGATCTCTAAGCCATTTTTAGATGCATTGTCTAGTATGTCTCTAAAGGCAAGCGGTATTATGTGAGCTTCTTTAGGAATACAATAAGCATTCTGAGTCTCACATAAGATTACTTCTTCTTTCTTCGGCTGTGCCTAAATGGTATCCCATACTCGTCTTAGCTCCATACAAGAGGGAATATCAATTGGCAGGTACTTGAAGAAATGGGCTCTAGACATGGGAGGAGTTGATTGCACACTGCACAAAAGAGAAGTAAAGGCAAAAATAAAAGCTGATGGAATGCAGTCAAGTATTCCTTGGTTCCACTTATTGTAAAAAAATGATGCTCTCCAGTGATCATTTCTGTGGGGAGGAAAGCATAAATACCATAAGCTATCATATTTCTAGCTCTAATGAGTCGTTCCTCAAATCGAAAAGCCAATGTTATTACCCACTTGTCCATGTCTTTCCTCTCCTCTATCCTACTCTGCTCCTTCATAGGAAAACACTGCCTCCACATATAATAATTGCATTGACTCTCCGCGTCAGCATTTTCTTGTGCTGAGAGATGCAGAATGAATGATTGACTGTGTTCATTCTTGGTGGTTCTAAATTTGGTTTCTCCTGAAACACAGATTGCATTAACTCTGTTTAGTGCAGAGTCTTCATAATATTCATGAATAGATAGCCTTCAAATTTTAAACATAAACAGAATTACTTCAGTGAATATTTGCTAACTGCTCTTTTACAGCATCGACCTTCTCAGTCCGCAAAGGCTATAATAAACAAAGTTAGTATTACTATAGTGTTTGGACCTTCTCGCCTACTACTATTCCATATGTATTTACAAAGGAGATCGATGTATCAAAGCAACCGAAGTGCCAGGTTGAGTGCATACATCCCTAAGAAGCGGTGAGAGAGCTTGACAACCCAATTAAAAGCCCGCTTCACGACTCAATACGAGGTTCACTCCTAAACAATGATAGATCCAAACTAAGTCTTGTTGTGCGATACTACCTCCAGTGAAGAGTGACTATCATAACCTGTCCGAAGCTGAGTCACTTTACTTAGCCCCCAAGGTTTTTTCGAATTGGAGGAAGAAGAGGGCTGACTACCTCCTTCCTTTCTCTTACGAATCCGTATCCAATGCAGAGAGATTCCATTTGGATTTCATGAGTATCCTGGATAACCTGGAGTTTGCCTATCAGGTGCAATGCTTGCAATGCGCCCAGAAAAGTGAACCTCATGAACAGAATTGATATATAATATGAAATACCATACTCCTCGTCGATTCGATCCTTAGGCATCAAATCCAGAAACGTCCCTTCAAATCTGAGCAACGGAGACTGAAGAGTTAAACAAGCAGTCGGCAATATTATTGCAGTGTTTGGACCTTCTCGACCTGCTCTTGATCCAATTCTCCTTGATTTAGTCGACCTTCCTCAGCAATGGTGGTTACACCTGCACCAATCATCATAAACTGAACAAATCAAAAAGAAAATCCATACACAATATTATACCTTAAAAATCCCAACTTTGATCGTCTCCTTAAAAATCCCAACTTTGATCTAAGACGATTTGGGCTTGGGCAAGGCAGAGGACCGACAATCGACGGGAGTTTTTAAAAATACCAACTTTGATCTGAGACGATTGGGCTTGGGAGAGGCAGAGGACCAACAATCGGCAGGAATTTTTTTTGAATTGGAAAGAGGAGGGATGTAGAGAAGGGGAGACGGCGATGGACGGCGGGGGCTAACAGCGATGACGGACCGCGCATGACGGAAGAACGAAGTTTTCGCCATCCACGGGGTGCCGACGAGTGGGAGGAAAGTCTGTTCGGTGACCGGAGGGCCGACGCAACGATTGCCGCCGGGAAAAATCATCGCGTTGGTACCTTACTCTGATATTTAATGGTCAATTACTCATGAAAATCCCCCAAAAATATTTTTTAGACTCCCACATTTTTTTAGAGTGTAACAATATCATCCATGTTGACCTTGACACCTCCTATAAATGATTATCTTATCACATGGGTCTTTGGAACACGTTCATGGTATTATCTAATTGACTCAATCTGCCCTAGTTGCCATATCAAAATAAATTTAAACGAGTCATTACAAATCTAGGATCTAGAAAAATAAGGGACAGCATTCAGGTTCCAATTCCACAGAGGGACCTCTTGCGGGATCATTATGATATGTCTTACAAAATAGCACCATGTTGAAGATCAAGGGCTATAGGATTTCATTGAAGATTCTAGGGTTCATGGGCCATGAACGAGGTTTCAAACCACCATATAAGTGAAATAAGAAAGAGATAAACGAACCAAAAAGATCAACCAGATACCAAGAAGAAATCAACAAAATAGAAACTCAAGCATTTCCATTATGCCATCAAATAGATGTCTTCGCAAAGTTCCAGCTAGAACTCTGCCTTGGCATGCATGCCTCAGTTGGAACTCTGCCCTGGCTGGAACTGTGACTCGGTTGGAACTCTGCATCAGCTGGACCTTTGCTCTGATTGGAATTCTGCCCTGCTGGAACTCTACCTCGACCGGAACCTTGCCCCTAGCAATGTTCCAACCAGGGCAGAGTTCCAGCCAGGGTTGGAATTCTGCCCTACTGGAACTCTGCCTCGACCAGAACCTTGCCCCTGGCAACGTTCCAACTGGGGCAGAGTTCCAACTAGGGTAGAGTTCCAGCCAGGGCAGAGTTCCAACTAGGGCAGATTTCCAATCAAGACAGAGTTCCAATCAGGGCAGAGTTCCAGTCGGGGCAGAGTTCTCTTCAGGGCGAAGTTCCAGTCGGGGCAGAGTTTCGACAGGGTGGTATGCATGACGTAAGCAACATCTTCTCTTCGCTTTATATCTTATTGGTAAGGGGCAAAGTTCCAACTGGGGCAGAGTTCCAACTAAGGCAGAGTTCCAATCGGGGCAGGGTTCCAACCGGGGCAAAGTTCCAACCGGGGCAGAGTTCCAATCGGGGCAGGGTTCCTGTGAGGGACTTGCATGCCTTGGCTGGAACTCTGCCCCTATTGGAACTCTTCCCCGGCAGGAACTCCGCCCTGGGTGGAACTCTGTCTCGGCTGAATTTATTTGTCTTGTAGAACCCATCTACTAGGGTATTATGCATAATAAGATTAAGAGCTTATTGTTTCCTCATCATTTGGATGAAAAGCTTGACCTCAACCTCGATTTTGTCATTTCTACAAATCCCTTTAATGCAGCTATTGAAGCTTACGATGTCTAGAATATAACCATGTGCTTACATTCCTTCAAACACTTTGAATGCAACGGGATTAAAAGTATGGAAAGAGTGTTAGGCGCTTGAGATCATCTTCTTACATATGGAAAGGGTTGTCTTCATCAAACCCTAGATGATAGGTCAATGGTGGTGTTATGTTTGCTAGAGGGAGTTGTGACTTTTCCCCGGCTGGAACTCTGCCCTTAGCTGGAACTCCGCCCTAGGCTGGAACTCTGCTCTCGGCTGGAATTCTGCCTCGGTTGGAACTATGCTCTGGCTGGAATTGTGCCCCAATTAAAACTCTACCCCGAGTGAAACTCTACCCTGGTCGGAACTCTGCCCCAGCTGGAACTAAGCCCCGGTTGGAACTTTGCCCCGCTGGAACTCTGCTCCGACAGGAACTCTGCCCTGCTGGAACTCTGCCCGACTGGAAACTTTCCCCTGGATGGAAACCTTGCCCCTGGCTGGAACTCTACCTCCTTGAGAATCCAAATATCTAAATATTCGCTAGCTCAATACGTTTGACAATGCATGGACTTTTGTTTGAAATGTCCAACAAAATCGTATGGCCTAATGTTGTCACATGCAGTGTAATTATTGATGGTCTTGGCAAAGAAGCGAAGTTTGAGGAGGGTATGAAACTTTTCCATGAAATGTCCAACAAAAAACATTTGCCCTAATGTTGTTGTGGCGATGAGGTCTTTGTGTTAGTGTCAATGATGTCTTTATTCCCATGAGACGCAGTTATCTCCAAATGGATCGGGAACCGCTTTAAGGATGCAAGGCCAGGTGTGGATCTCTTTTGCTAAAATTGTGGCATCAAGAACTTGTCAATCTCATATCCTAATGGAATTTAGCTTTGTCAGTCTCATATCCTAATGAAATTTAGTTTTGTCAATCTCATATCCTAAAAGAATTTAGTTTTGGAGTTTTTAAAATCTGAAAGCTGGTTTTTGGCTTTGGATAGCAAGTCCCTACATTGATGTGATCTTGCCTTGCCTCCTTCATCACTCTGGTTTTGGGGTTCAAGTGCCCTATGATAGCATCCTCCTTCACTCTGGTACAAACATTGCTACCAACAATTTCAGTGCAATGTTTTGTGGTCACTTTTTTAACTTGATGACCGTTTAGCTTGCGGTTGTTATCTGTGTGATGTCCATAATAATTATGAGTCTTACTCATACAATATGTTAGTATTTTGTTCTTAGTACCAATTACCTCCTACTGCTACTTACTATTTTTTGGTTTCTGAACTTGTAGGCTTATCTCCTCTGCCTGTTAGCTGGGAACAATATTTGATGGCTTAATACTATCGAAAATCTCAAGGAAATCAATGTCATAGGCTGTAAGCTAATCACTGGATATGGAGTTCGTGCATTTTCTCAACAAAAATCATTGCAGGTTCTTCATAGTTCTACGTTGGTAATTTTGGATGGGAAAAGTTCCAGCAGGGGCAGAGTTCCAACCAGGGCATAGTTCCAGCTAGGGAAAAGTTTCAGCTAGAGCATAGTTCCAACTGGGGCAGAGTTCCAGCCGAAAGTAGAGTTCCAGCCTAGGCCGGAGTTCCAGCAGAGGGCAGAGTTCCAGCCAGGGCACATTGTCCCTCATAGGAACCCTGCCCCGATTGGAACTCTGCCTTGATTGGAACTCTGCCCCAATTGGAACTCTGCCCAGGTTGGAACTCTGCCCCACTTGTTGGAACCCTACCCTTGATGGAAACCTGCCCTTGTTGGAACTTTTCCTTGGTTGGAACTCTGCCCCAATTGGAACTCTGCTCAGCTGGAAATTTGACCCAGCTGGAACTCTGCCCAGGGCAGAGTTCCAGCCGGGGAAAAGTCACAACTCCCTCTAGCCGGGGCATGCATGCCCAGGGTAGAGTTCCATCTGGGGCATGCATGTCGGGGTAGAGTTCCAGCCAGGGCATGCATGCCGAGGCAGAGCTTTAGCCAGGGCAGAGTCACAACTCATGACTGGGTCAATTGAAACCCCCCTCGTATAAACTTACGAGGAAAGTTCAAAACCCTCATTAAAACTCCATCTTACAAACCTTTGGGGGTGATTATAAACCTCCCTCATAGAAACTGTGACAGAGAGGGTTTTGAACCCCCCTTGTTGTAACATACAAGGTCAATTTTGAACCCCCTCATAGTGATGTACAAGGTCAATTTAAATCCCCCTCATAGTGACATATGAAGGCAGTGTAGAACCCCCATTGTAGCAACATAGAACCCCCCTGATAGTGACATATGAAGGCAGTGTAGAACCCCCCTCATAGCAACATACAAAGACTATTTGAAAACCCTTATAGCCATAATAAATCATAATAAAATATATTTTATTAAAAACCAATATTGTTATATCATTAGGGCATGGAGGAATCGAACCACCAACCTCCTGCTTGTAAAGCAGGTGCTCTTCCATTCAGCTAGAACCCTTTAAAAATTGGAGAAATGAGCAATATTAACACCTAAATTGCATCATTTGTAATTCTAAAAAAAGACAATAAGATCTAAATACAACCATGCTTAAAATACAATTGATATTTCCAAAGACAACCATGCTTAAAATCCAATTTATTTTTCCAACGAATGTTGTTACATATGCATCTTTGTTATACATTTATGCAAAGGTTGGTGGGAGGGATGAGGTAGCTAGATAGAGGTCAAGAATAGTTTGCATACATTTGTTGTCGAGGATAGGTCACACTTTCAAGCAGAAAGAATATGTGCATTGTTTGAAAGTTTGTAAAACAGATGAAGAGAGCAGGGTATGTCCCTGACATGAATTTTGTAGCACATGATATGGAGTAGCATTCTAAGCAAAACACATTCTCCATCACAGTGAAATTTGACCATTGCTTTTGGACTTATGGTCTCACCCCTTAGGTGTCTTTAAAGTCTCAAGGAATAATATTGGGGTGAACCTTCAAGGTCCCCCAGCTACATAATAATATTCTGCTGAATGAAAGGAATAGCGAGGGTGGCTGAAGACAGACTGGACCACTAAAAAGAGCACCCCAGCAAGAAGTTCAGATTCAGCTGAATAAAGAGAAAGAGCATATACCCTTGTTCTGCTGAAAGGAAGGAATTGACTCGGTTTACAAAATACAAAGGAAGAAGTAAGAAAGGCATCAGCATTTTATTTAAGATATTTCTCATATGTGTTGTGTGTGACAATGTTGCTATATTCCAATAGGTATTAAATTATTAATAGAGTGATTAAGAAAGATATATGTTGACAATTTATCTAGGTTGCTTGGGTTTCTCTCTCTCTACATATTATCCCCAGGCTAGCATTTTAAGCAATACATTTCTTACAAATTATCACACATACAATAATAAAACACCTACAGAATAATACTATATGTACTTTGCAACAACCACATTATCAAATTTATTAGCTCCATTTCATATTTCCTTCGAAACACACCCTAAAAATTATGGGCAGTATCTATAATCTCAGTAAGTGACCTACAACAAGCTACAAGAATTTTAGACGGTGTTTTAGTTGGAAATAGTATCAGAAAAACCCTCTTATAACCCAGAGCAGTGGTGAAATGATATCAACAGCAGTAAGTAAGTGGTCATACCCAATAGCAAGATGGTCTTTCTATGGTTGAATGCTTCATATGGTTAGATCCTATCCATAGTCCAACAAATGTACTGGTACACATTGATTAATAGTTTCCCTATTATGGTCAAACCCTTGATATAAATACCATGTATGGGTCACCTCTTATCCATAGACCCTTGGGTAAATAGCCATGATGTATGCTGGTTTTCTAGAAGAGACACCTAGGTATGGCATATCTCTAGTTACTTTGTTACAACCAACATTTCTGGGTTCTTTTGCAACTTGACCAGATTTTTTCCAAGCCAACTAAGTCATCTTAAGAACCCAACAAGCTTGTCCACTGCACCTGAAAATAATCATATCTTGCTCTTCAAAGATAATCTCAACCTTCTCTTCACAATTTTTACTTTATCCAACATTTTCTAACTAGCCTTCTTGAAGACAGTCATCAAGTTGGACAGACCCAACATTATAAATATATAATTGCTTCAACTAGACTCCAAAAATACCTCTTCTCACCAAACATAAAAATCTTTATAGGCTTATTGTGATAAAAACAAACTTATAGTTTAAAAATGTTAAAACTGAATTTAGCTAAAAGATCATGTGAACCTGGACATTTCCATCCAATACCCACATTCTTGGGTTTAATATGTTTTAGGTACCTAAAAAAATTGTCTCTGACAAGTTTCAAAGAAATTAAAAAATACCTTTGGAGACATCTGCCCCACACTCTTATGCCTACACTACAACACAACATCTACCAATTGTGCAAATTGTTGCTGCAAAATGTCAAGATATATCCTGCTCTGGTCTTTTTGATAGTTCTAAATCCCACAGGCCTTGCACCTTATACAACACAAAATCATGGTTGTTGCTCTATTGTTCTTGCTATATACAAGGGTTTGCAATAACCATGTTTTTTGTTCTTCTCTCAACATTTGTTTCTCAGGATTCCACAAATTCGTCAGAAGTCTAGCAGTTTGCAAATCTTCTTCATTTCTCAAGCTCACATCTCATTGGGTGTCAGATTGATGCCCTAGACATCTTTTTTTTCTTCAGGTAGTTCTTTTCTTTCCTGCTCTATTCAACTACAGTAAACTGGGCAACTTCAAGCCTGTTAGTGTCTGCAAAAACCTTCTTCAGGGCATGAACCTATTAATAACCTGCTAGATGATTTCTACTCATGATGGAAATTGGATAATGTGATGGACATTTTGTCATGCTAGGTTACCTGTCACAAACCTGCTCATGTTTTTCTATGTTGGGTTTCCTATCTTTTATGATCCTGGTCTGCTAACATGACTCATCTCCTCTCATTATTCATCTAGGAGCCTGCTATTCTATCAATTCCCTTCACATTTGTGAGTCCTGGTATGTCTGTAAAATATCCTTCAATCTTTGACCTTCAACGTCATCTCTCATCTCTCCTAACTGTCGGTTCTCTCACAATCCCTTCATCCCGCTTACCATTTTTCCCAATCTACTCATTGTGAGTCTGTCAATCTTCCTTAATGGGCTTGCTAGTCCTCATGGGCTTTCGAAGCCTAGACACTTTAGAAATAAAAAATAAAAATTGAGAGAGTGGTGCTCGTATGTTGGGTAGCCTTCCTCGAGCTTCCATAGTTTTTCATGCTACAACATCATTAATACATGTCACATTTATTTTTCTCTCAACATCTATATGTTTATCTATTATTGTGTATATGCACCCATATGAAATCCTACAGTTAACAGATGATTTTTACTCTTTTAGTTGTGAATGTGTTGACTGACAACAAAATTCATGTTATCATTAGGAAAATGCTAACACACTCAAAATATTTTTCACAGTGATTAGTTTAAGTAGACTGTCAAAGGACATCTTTTGTTACACATTGGACTTTCTACAATTGATATATCAAAGTCAAAATTTTTAAATATACACCAAATTCAATCTGATGTGATCAAATGATTAAAAACAATACTTAGGCACTAGAAAGAAACGATTGTAACAGCTGATGGCCATCAAAGAAACCAACAAGAAAAGTTGCAAGTTACCTTTTGTTTCATCTATTTGAGCATGTCTTCCAATCCTGTTCGTTGTGATCCAAGCATTTCCAGCTGCCTCTGAAATAAAATTAGTTTTCCAATGAGTCAGATAAAAGGATTTCCCTGTCAATAAACATGGTAAGGAAAATTGAAACATAAATCCAAAGAACTTTCATATTTTGTAAATTAATGTTCAATATGAATAAAAGATTGTATAATATGTATCAAACATATTTGTTCCACTATGGACTCTGTCATTGGCTCATCCAACACAATTGTTTCTTTTGAGCATCCAATAACCTTATATGTGCAGAAAAGTAGGATGGTATCATATTCCATCTATTTTTTTTAATATCACATGCATGAATCCTAGCCTTTAGGCTTTCACAAACATTGTAACTGTAGGTAGAAATACCTTGATGTGCAGGACAATTCCTATAGTGTAAAATGCAGACCTGAAGACATTCAAATTTTCTAATATTGAACTAGAAGTGGTTGATATTTCATCATGAAATGCATATGCTATTATGCAGTAGGCATTAAATGAATCAAGTAAACCAAAAGACTATTTCAGCCATTTCCATAGCAACTCTATTAAAATTGTGAGATATTATTGAATTATGAAATGACTTAGGAAAACATGACTACAATAAGAGAATGGGATTTCCTATAGCATACCATCTCCTCCTTACTTCACTAAAATGGTCCCCAAATTATAAATGGGAGTGGATTAGGAAAGAAACTTGGATTGTAAAGTCAAGGTGGATTTATGACCAACCAAATAGGTAGCTAAGATGTATATACATCCCCCCTCTACATGTGAATTAGACTCATTGACATGCCAATTTGCCTTCCTATGAATCTGACACGCTCAGGACATGTGTCCCATGAATCAGACATGTGGTGCATAAAAAAAGCATGTCCAACAGAGATATAAAGAAGCATTTTGCCCGATTTCACACACAATTTTTTGCAGAAACCCTAATAGAGAAGGAGAACATAGAATAAGATTGCTTGCATTTTGTACATCTAGATGCTGCCATTATTTTGCTGTGTCTATCATTTCACAACAGCAGTGTTCTTTTACAATGATCTTACCCAAAAATGTACATCTCTATGTCTATTTAATTGTATTTTATTCTGTAATTTAAAAAAATATTATATATATAAATATATAAATAATTTGTTCATGTACCCTATTGTCCCATTGCAGGGGTCTACATGTCCTGTATCAGATACTCAAATCCCTATATTGCAATTATCAGGTAACTTAGATAGTAGTAGTCCTAGTGTTGACATTTTGCAATGTAATCAAGTAAAAGCTAAGCCATTGGTATATTCAATATTGTCTTGATGATGGATAATATGTGGAGAATCTTCCAGTAATGGTGTCATATAACTTAAGCTGATTGATGGTACAACTCATCACATTATGGATACCATATACCAATATAAGCTTGAAGATCCAAGCAAAAAACGCAAGACCCTGCAGCTAGAATGATGGTGTAACGATAATATTGAATAGGCTCCAACTTGCGAAGATGTGTTGTTTGAATCAAATCTTGTCCAAGCATAACCGTACTTTGTCACCATGCTCAAATTGATGTGGGACTCAATGTTTTCCATGCATTACTTTATATTTGGACCGTGTTTTTCATAGAGCGTCCCTGACTTTAGCATCAACTTTGTCTATGTGCTCAAAGTTTTGTGTAGGTACATTCATGCATCAACCTTTAAGCAATCTTCCATCAAAGTCATATCCTTCATCAAGTTAACCCTCGACCATCACTATATTTATCCAAGGAGGTGACAATGAATGTAATCTAAGTACCAAATCATAGTAAGAGTGCTCATATTTCATTTTTATTGCCTTTCATAGTCCACAGATTGCATAGGAGTGGCTCAAATTGAAAAATGGCATGTTGATTGTCCTTAGAGATTAGATTTGGAGGATTTAGCGTCGTTGCAGCTTGCTACTTTACCAATAGAAACAGAATTAGGGGAGGCTCTGTCACAACCCAAATTTTTGTTTAACCTGGCCCCAACCTCACAAAAGTATGTTTTATGCTGCCGACTCTTAGTTACAATTGGGATGCTATTCAACGTACATATGATCTAAATAAATATTTAGGCTTCTGCAAGGTGACTAGTTATACGAGTAGTTTGCAAACATTTTGACAAATAATATTTCTTTTCCTATTCATCTTCCTTCATGCCCGTAATATTTGTTCAGACACCTATTGTAATCCTATGTTTCCTCTCAAATGGTTTTTGTGCTAACAATCGATAATTGTTGAAGCAGTATGCCCCATTCGAATTCTATTTTATAATATTTGTAAAATAATTACATATAAGGCATTGTACTTCCCCTCTTTTTCCATTTCACTCTAATACTTTATTTAGGTGCCATCTTTTCCATTTATTTGGTATGCTCAGTTATGATTTAGCAACATGTTGCGTGGCTCAATATTACCTGTATATGGGATGTGAATGAGACTCTTAAAATAAATATAAACTAGATTAAAAGCAGTTTCTATCGAATAAATATGCATAGGGGCATTTCAAGTAATTTGGGGTTGGGGCAGTTTGAGGGAGCATTTGATACTTCATCTTGGAAAAGAGAAATACATGAATACCAGAGGACCGACAATCGGCATGCTCCCTCATCTGCCATGAATACCTCCAGGATATATGCACAAAAAAGAGAAATACATGAAATAAGTAAAACAAAACACCAACTCCACAGAGACACATCTCAAACTAGAAGGAAAAAGAATACATACCTCAACACTAGCAATTTTAACTCCATATTTATCACATAAATAAGTATTGTATATGAGACCACCCAGAACCAGCTTATCAACTTTCTTGTATATCTGTTTTAATGGACCAATCTTAGTATCATACTTTGCACCAACAACAATTGCAACAAATGGTTTGCAAGGATTCAAGACTGCTTGCACATGATGAAGTTCACCCTGATGAGGGATACAATGTCAGGAACTTCAATTTGGCTCTTCCCTATTGCTAAATGACTAGAAATATTGAACGAAAATGTGTTTTCATTGAAAAAATCAGAGTTTAAGTAACGGAATTCCAAGTAAATTTAATGACAGAGTACACACTTGCATGCATAGTCCTGCATATGAGGGCAGATATTTTGCAATATGGTATGTGGAACCATGAGGCTGCCATGAGCTAAATGCATCATTAACATATACATCAGCTAGAGCAGAGAGCTGAATGGCAAATCATTCAAGATTTTCTCCTTTGTCTTCCTCCCCCTGTTTCATAGAAGAGCTAAAATTATATTCAAGAAGCAATATTTAGCTTCAGAAGTTATAAAGGAAATGGATAAATTCCATCATAGTCAGCTGATCAATGCTACCATACCCATGGAGTTTATTAATAATAGAGGTAGATGAAAACTAGATGTCGACTCAATAAAAATATCAAGGCCCCCAGGTTCTAAATTACCTTCCATAAGTTTCAAATTTTGACTTCATCAAAGGGATGCAGGCCGATATCTTCCCATTTGGCTGTGATTGAAGCTCTCGACTCGCTTATGTTAAACAGGATTACCACTATACGATTATTTGATAAAGGGCCTGCCCACACCTGCAAGCAACAAGTATTACATTATAATACAAATCAGTATATAGTTGCATGAATAGATTACTTGGAAGGAACAATCCCTCGTCTGCCATGAATACCTCCAGATCATCTTTTTTGTAGACTTTTTTACCTTGTACTCCCAATGGATCTGCACATAATATTGACAATACAAAAGGAGGAAGTGTCAACAAGCTTTAGCTTATATCCCTGCTAACTTTCTCCAAAATGACCAGTCTTAACCAGTTTGGCCAGACCTTGAAAGCAGCATATGATTCATGGTTGTAATTAATCCTAAGTGACCTCTCACCTTGATTAACAACAATCACCTCTTCATTGCTTAGGATCTTTATGGTCACCGGGCTCATAGACCTCACATCACACCCTATCAACAATGGTGCCTGCACATAGTCATCCATGTTTTAATGAGAGAAATGGATTGAAATCAATCTGGTATGATGATCATCTAAAGTCTGATATCATCTTCACCACCACCAACATGATATGATGAGTACCTTCATCAGAGCCCACAAGCTGAAATGTGATCGGTATTCCTCTCTGGTTATGTTGCCATTTCCTACTTCCAACATGTCAAGATCTGATCCACACAAAGCCCAATGAATCACTTTGGTTATTTGGAATAATATAGAACACAAGGTGGGATTATTTGTACTAGCTAGTTTCCAGCCTTTTCCATAGAGATTGGAATAGGCCCTCACCGTTCCATCCACCTAGTCCTGCATAATGTGCCCATATGTTGTTCAGATCTGCTCTAGAGGTGATGCTGCAGAACATGAACTATTAATCAAACATAAAATAGTAGTTTTGGTAGAAATTTCTCTACTATTTTTCATAAAGTGATAGTAAGAAAACAATCTGTGAAGTCATAGTGAATGTTGAGCCCATGATCACCTAATCCAACTATTGCTAATGTCTTGTGTTGTTCTCCAACTGTTTCCAACTTTGGCTCCCCAGGTAACAGGATTATCTACTCCCCTACAACAACATTTTGATATAGGATGATAACAATATGTAATCATGAATGAATAGAGATATCTCAAGACAAATTTCATACACTTTGTACTCAATTCAAAACCTACCATGCACATAGTGAGTAAAATATTGGACGCCCTATTTTCAGAAGTGCATCTCTCATCTTTGGGTACCTGTAATTCAGTACAGAGACTCAGTCCCCCAATACTTGAACACGAATAACAAGTACTTTGCATTTGCAGTGAGGCAATTGGATTTGATAAATATTATTAATAACAGAAGCTTACAGTTACAAGAGCCTTAAAAGTGATCTGGCAACTCTTCAAAGAACAAGAACCAATTTTTTTTTCACTTAGATATCGGAGAGATCAATAACTAGTTGAGTTCTTTGAACAAGTCCTTTATACCCATCCATCCCAATAGGTTAAAGTACAATATGTCAATGTATAATGCAGGAAGATAAGTTCTCTCACAGGTTCTATACAGCCTAGGGTTAGGGAGATCTCAGTTCATCTACCTACTTGTAAGCAATGCTTATTAAATAGTATTTGAGGATGCATAAACATTGAGGTTTGAACCTTAGAAATTGAAGTTTACACCTCAAGTTTTGTTTCTATTCCTCTTGATGCTTAATGTATATCACATTTAGATGCATTTATGCTAGTTTATTTAAAGGGACAGGTAGGTGTAGAGAGAGCAAAGTACATAGATGGTCGTAGTAAAAATCCAACTGGTTAAGTAGACTAGAAATTGAGTATTCCCTGATCCAGGATGGAAATTTATAAACTAAATGTACATACTTGATGATCCACCAAGTATAATAGTCAATAGAATTGAAGATTGTAAGACTTACCGGACTTCTGTTATGCTGCCATCAGTAAAGCAGTTGTCATATTTAAGATAATCCACCCCCTGTTGTGAAATGGAGGAGACTCAGTATGCATAGCAATAATTTCATTTTGTTCAAAATTTGCATTGTAAAACACTAAGAAACGGAGTAGGAGGGGTTGGATATATATACCCAATCAACAAATGTATCTGCATCGGTTTGTTCATATCCAAAGGAACCTAGTTGTTGTTTTGAACAGATATAGTACCTGGAAACAACACAACAATTCATAAAACACATTTTTTCCTAGCTGATTATTGCCAATGTGAAGCGTCAAAACTAGAGTAAAGTTCTCGTATTCATACCCTGCATCTGAGTATATCCCGAGTTTGAGACCTTTGCTATGCATATAGTCAACAAGGGCTTTGATACCAGATGAGAATGATGAAGAGTTTGCAACTATTCTTCCCTGCAGACTAGTCATAAATAAAGATCAGCAACACATAATCAGTTACCATACATAGGTTCATAACTGAAAGTAAAAACCCATTCTGTGTATCAAATTGAGCACATACATCATTATCTCGCTTAAGCTCCGCCCAACAATCATCTAGTTCATCCAAAATCTAGAGTTTAGATCACCAAAAATACTCTTCTGAACAGGGATCAGTTCTGAGAAGAGGAGCAATACCTTCGGCAGGATGGAGGTTTGAACGGTTCTGAGAAGAGGAGCAATATTTCCGGCGGGATGGAGGTTTGAATTCGACGTTGAGTGCTAACGACAACGGAAGAGATAACATAATGGGACGGACAACGACGGTGGGTGAACGGAGCTGGCGAAGAGAAGGGAAGCCGGTCTGGTGGCCGGAGTGCCGGCGCAACGATTGTCGCCGGGCAAAATCATCGCGTTGCTAGCTTACCCCCAAATCAAATCGTAGAATAAGGTTCAATTAGTAATCCTACCGACTTTAGTTTACATTTATGGGCAAGTGCTAACTTTGTCAATGATAAAGTGCTCACTACCGACAAAGTTAGCATCATTCATCCATATTATCACATCGCGGCATGGCTTTTTGGTTAAATGGATGTTAATATCTTTAGTATTTTCAATGTATGATGGATTATGGATGTTAATAAAAAAAAAATTCAGAAGAAAAAATCTTGTTTTTGGTATTCGTATTGAATCAAATGGCATAATACATAATTGGTGTGAGACCAATACAGACATTAGTTATAGTGATGATCCAAGCCAGCAGTAAGAAAGGTCAAGACCATAAAGGTCTATACTCAACATACAATGATGGAGAACATAGATATCCCTGGAAAGACAATCAACCATCTATCAGAGAGCACAAAGAGAATCCAGAAGACCCCTCCAAGAGGACCATCATCATAGATCAAAGACGGATCAACAAATGTTCCAAAACCAGTACCATAAAGAGAGAAAGAGCCCAACTCTGGTACTAAAATAATAAACTCAGAAGAGTTTGTAATCTCCATACATAATGACCGAATTGTCATATAAATAAGATATATGACATAGGCTCGAATCCAGATCCAGGGCCTCTTTGGAGAAGCCATCCGCAGTCTGATTGTGCTCTCTATATATGCGCTGAAAATCTAGGCTAAGAAATTTTGGCATCATTTGTCTAATGGACTCACACCAGTTATCAAGTACCAGGCAAGTCAATGATGCTTTTCCCAAAGCCCAGTTAATAATAACTGATGAATCTCCAAAGATGTGTAGATATGGAAGTCCCAGGTAGTTTGCCCAGTACAAGAGAACCCACAAAGCCAAGAGTTCTGCTTTGGTATTGGTGCTCGAGCCACATCCCAGTTTGATGTGTAGGGTATGGAATTTACTGATAGCAATGAACACCCCTACCCCCGCCTTCCCAGCCACAACAACACCATCTAAGTACCCCAACGGATAAATCAACTCTAGGGCAGGCCCAACTAACCTGTACTTAGTTTTCCTTTCCGGGACAGGAAATATCTGGATAAGAAGACTAATCATGTTGGTAAGAACCCCCAAAGGTGTTCCGGAATATTAAAAAATGTTTCAATTTCTAGTTTTCCACATGCACCAGAAAACAGAAAAGGGAAAATAGTGCTGCCTGGGATTGAGCCTTGCCCAAGATTCCAAAAGTGACCCAAGAGAATCATCAGAGACAGGAAATTTGCAATGAAGGGAGCAACTCAGAGCTACAAGAATGGATCTAGTCACCAAGCATTCCACAAAAAGATGATGTACAGAGTCCTCCCCCAAGAGAGAGAAACCACAAATTCCAGATAACTTTAAAAATATTAACATACAATTACTTTAAAGATATTAACATACATTGAAAAGACTAAATATATTAACATCCATTTAACCAGATGAGGTTTTTCTGTCAAAAAAAAATTCTATTTTTGAAGACTTTTCATTGATGAAAAGCTTGGGATTCCTTTACAAATGAATTGGAACTGGGTGGTATTCGTCTCTACTCTAGAGCCGACTCCCTTATTTGGGCATTCAATAAACAGAATGGCTCTGTCACTGCAAATTTGGTTTATGATTCCATTGTACATTCATCGAATCTCCTGGTTGGTAGCAGATTTCTTGACCTCATCTGGAATGGCACGCTGCCTAGGAAGATTAGTTTTTTTATTTGGCTGGCATTAATGAACAAATTGCTCACCTAGGATAACCTCCAGAAAAAGGGGTTGGATCGGACCAAGTATTTTCTCTCTCCGTAATGCAAATATTGAAAATGCTCAACATTTAATCCTCCACTGCCTGATATGGAAGAATGTGCACAACCATTTGTGTGATCAGCACCATATTTCTCCCCACATGCAGTCTAATAATCTCTGCAATTTTCTAGATTCATGAATTGTTAGTTACTCGGAATACACAGTTTGTTGTTATCTTCCTTTCTTCACCATGTGGATCTTATGGAAAACTAGGAATCTTTGTTTTTTTAAGGGAAAAAGGTGTCTACCCTCAGTATTATTCATCAGATTGGTTATCTCTCATAGATGTATTGTCCTCCAGCAAAGAAGAAAAAAAAACCAGAGTATTGGGACCCAGGCCTCATCTTGTATATCCTTGTGGTTTTTTTGATGGAGCATCAGCTAACAATATAGGAGGAGTTGGTATCTGCTTGTTCTTGAATGAGATACATTCCTTTGAGTTTGTTGTGGGGACGGGACAATGCACCAACACAAAAGCAGAATTGGTCGGGATTTGGGCCCTTTTGCTTATCACCCAAATGATGGGGATTCCCACTCTCAGGGTTTTTGGTGACTCATCAGTCATCATAAACTGGGCAAGGGGAACTGCTTCCCTCTCTCCTCCTTAGTTGCACTACTGGTGTAGGGATACTAGAAAGATCTTTACACACTTTCTAGAACTGTCTATTAGCCATATCTACCGTGAACACAATCAACATGCATACCGTCTATCAAAAACTACACTTTCTTTGGCTCTGGGATTTGGCACTTTCTCTAAATTTTTTGATGGTCATTTGATCACTCAGGATATTTTCAAGCTCTTTTGAGCTGGTGCTTGGAGTATGATCTCCATTTCTCTTTTAGCACCCTGTATTGTTTTAGTATTGGAGCTGGCTCCTTTAGATTGCAGCTCTGCTGCTCTTATTGTACACGGTAGATATGGGACTGACTTGACAGTATATTATTGATGGGTATATTTCTTTTGGAGTTGCACTGATCCCTCACCCTTGCAGCACTGATGAGTTGTATCTCTTCTTGATGACAGGATATACGTCTCCTCTTTAGAACTTCATTATGAATGTAGCCCATATATTGGGTGGGTCCAGCAGATGCCCTTTGATTCAATATGAATAACAAGGACATGCTTTTTTCTTTTTGAAAAAAAGAAAAGAAAAGTAGAAACTTGACAAAACAAAGGAAGGAAAATGAAAAGTAGAAACTTGACAAAACAAAGGAAGGAAAACATGGCCTACTTAAGCTCCACATAAAGATAGTGCTTTTGCTAATAAAGAGATAGACGTCACACGTCTCCATCGTTGCAAAACACCTCACCATGGTTTTAGGGTTTTTGTTGTGTGCACAAGAAATATTTGTAATTATGAGAAATCCATCCTCATTATTATGAAAAACTAAATTTATAAATTTTCCTCAACCATATTAACTTAGTTGCATCATCTTTCTTCAATTTGCAATATGATAGTATTAACTTAATTCATCGGGTTGAAGGCCAGGGTACTATTATTTTTTATCTACATTGACTCAACATAATTTTTTGTTAACTTAAATACAATGTACTATTTTAACCAATGTTTCAAACAAATTTTTTATTAATTAATATAAAAACTTATATTTTTTACAAGTTCATTGGATTATATTTTGAAGTGTTATTGCCGTAGCGGCGACGTGGGTAATGGGAATGGCTCCCTCTCCTTTCATTTTTGGATGAGCATCTGACAATGATAATGAACCCAATTCAAGGAAATTAAATGGACTTGAGGCATGCACCACCTCTTTACTACCATAGCAACAACCCCTTCATGGCCGTCGACCTTCTCATGACTGCCTCACCTCCATCGTTTCCACAGGGATCACCCCTTTCACTGCCAACCTTCTCATCAACGCTACTCATTAAGACTAGATACATGTTTCAAGAGCAAGTATTCATATTAGGACATTGAATATTACTTGATCTAAGGATGAGGATCTGCTTGCAAAATCTTACTTGCATCGCTTGCACTTGTATGCTTTTTCTACACCACACAAAAATCATTTTGGTGTCCTGAATTCATCATTGCTTCTAGGTGTTAGCTGGTTCATTCTCTAGACAACTCCATGCTTTGGGTATCCCAAGCACTGGAAGATAACCATGCAGGAAAACATTGGTTCAACATTGACAAACATAACACCTATGTGCAACAAGTGACTGCAAACAAAGAAAAATTGAAGGTATCAAGTCCTTACTATTATTTTACATATGAGGCATTAAACATAGAAGTCTTTTCATGGCTGTGAAAAAATTGATGTCATGTGCTGGTATAGCCTATAATTGAGGTGTACTAGTAGGGTTGATCAAGTTCAAGAACCAAATAGGTACTATTCAAACATTCCATGCACTATTCCTACTCCTATCTCCATTGTTATTGTAGTAGTAATTTTCATGCATAAATCATATCAAGAAGAAACAAAATACAAATCCAAAGATAGTTATTTCTTGGGCATGAAATACAAATATAAAAGACACATGCCACCAACATTCATCCTCTCGTCACTCTCACTGGTAACTCTCATGCTTTACTTGTGGCTCATGGATTTTAAATATATTTTTCAATTTTTTTTTTAATTTTATTTATATGTAGCTGATGATGTTGTGAATGGAAAGGATTGATCCAAATTTATGCAGGAACGCAACAGAATACACAAATAACAAATATGCAGTGGAAATAACACTTCATTTCATTAATCAAAGAACTGAAACTTGTTTACATACAGGATGGAAATAAACTAGCTAGAGTGCTGGTAGCGTATCTATGAGAAGAGATGTGGCGGCTACATGCCTCTAAACTCTGTGTTACAATGATTGAAGGCCTATATATTATTGAGAAACAATGGAAACCCTACACATCCAAAAACCTAACCCTAGGATGTGAAACACCAAAATGTGGGCCCCGTTGGGTAACTTGGTACATCATCACGTTTTTTTAGGTATTTCTTATTTTTGGGGTAGTGGGGTCCATCAAAAGTATGCAGTGTGGGTACTTGTTGGATGCGGAATTAATTCCGCATCCAACGAGCTCTCCCGCTCGGAATTTGAGTAAAAATATAGGGAGATATGTCGAAAATACGAATAAAAAAAGTAGTTTTTTCCATTCTTCCTCCAAAATTAATAACTATTATTTTATTATTTTAACTATTATTTTATTATTTTCCTTGGGAGGCCCATTTTAGACCTCAAATTTTCTCTAATGCATATTTCACTAAAAAGATGATATGTGTTGTACCTTGCTTTTCCAGGCCATGGTTGTTTTCCTTGTCTTTTTAGCAAGTTCTCCTTTGCATCCTCTATGAGTGCCTTCCACTCTTTCTTCGGAACCATGGGAGGGTGCTCATGCTTGAGGTCAAGTTTCAATTTATCCCTACATTGGGACCTGGTATATTTTAAATTCTCGCTGACTAACTTTGCAACCACTTTCTTGTTGAATGTATTGTCGAACAAGTTTACCGTGTGGTCTATCAATACATCTCTCTTTGCGCTATCTTGGCTATTCGACCGTATGCGAATGGTGGGTCCAAACAACTCCAATGCTTTGTCATTCAAATTCTTATAGAAAACATTGTTTCCTGCAGAAACGTGTAATCCATTAATTTATAATAATTTCAGTGTATGTCCATTTCAATTTCATGATTAAAATGAATAAATTAATTAATAAATACCTGCAATCTTTTGAATCTTGATCAGAACACAAGCATCATCCACCAGAAAGGTGATATCTAATGATCTGGTGCTTTTAACTCATGTTGCTCCAGGAAAAGATTCCTGGTCATCTATAGTAGGTTCATCTCCGGAGTCATGTGGAGTCCTAGACTTCGTCTCATCATGCTTCGGCATGTCATGCTAATCAAAATCGGTGCCCTCATCAATGGATTCGAGGCCAACCAAAGGAGTGTCAAAAAACCTCATTAGTACATTGCTTTGTCGACGTTGTTGCTGCATTGGAGCATCACTGCTACCTATACATGTCTCGGAAGTTTCTCTAGTCACGGGTTGTAAAAACTCCTACAAACGAAAAATTTTACTTTATCAAATCACTTGGAAAAATAGAAAACATAATATCAGATATGAAATCATGTCATAGCTTAAAAAAATATGTGAAGATGCCACTTACCCCATAAGATTTTATTTGTTCTTTCAGCTCTTCAATCGTTGCCCTGATCTCATGTGTCACGGGCCTTATGCAAGCCAAGGAAATCATTTATATGTTTTCCTTTTTCAGGGCCTTATTTATAGTATCCATAGGGTCTATGGAATAGTAAATTTCATCCTCAAGCTCCTCATCACCCATATCAAGTGCACTGGACTAAATTCATCAAACAATAAAATTAAGGAAAATAATTTTAACATCATTCAAACATTGTTATTGTAATGAAATTTAGTTACTATTAAGAACTAATACTTACCTGATGCGGTGTTGGCGGTGTTGTGGCCGATGACTTCCCATGGTCACCCCGTACTAATCTACTTCTAGTGGGTGATTGTCCATGGTCAGCCCGGACCGTGGAAGTAGCAATTGTCCTTTCCACGGTCCCCACCCTGACACGATAAATCAATCAATAATTCACCATAAGCACAAAAAATTACGAATGTCAACAATGGAAATCGAATGCTAACAAAAAAAATTGAAAAATTTAGCTATTATATTTAACACTTACCTGATGGGGCATAGAGTGTGACCTTCCACGGTCACCCTGGACCATGGAAGCAGTAGGTGCCTTTCCACCGTCACCACCCTGACACAATAAATCAATAAATAAACGTTATTAAAATAATTGTAACATAATAAAAAATGAGTTATTGCAATAATATTTATTTTTACCTCAGAAGTAGAGGACACACGTTCTATTCCATGACGAACATGGGCAGACCCCTGCCACAGTGTAATAAGCATGTTGTCACATGGAAATCTTTTGGGGTTGGAGTTTCTAGTTATTGTAGTCATATTTAGTTACTATATTTAGTTGAGTCAATAATTGTAACATCAACAAAAATGAGATATTGCAATAATATTTACTTTTACCTCCAATGGAGAAGATACATGTTCTGCTCCATGGCGATGAGCAGACCCCTGCTACAATGTAATAAGCATGTTATCATATGGAAGTATTCATAATAAGCATGAAAAAAGTGAATGGTAACAGTGGAAATTGAATGTTAACAGAAAAAATCTCAACATTTAGTTATTATATTTAACACTTACCTGATGGGGAACAGAGTGTGACCTTCCATAGTCAACCTGGACCATGGAAGTAGAGGACACGCATTCTGTTCCATGATGACCATGGGTAGACCCCTGCCACAGTGTAATAAGCATGTATTCACATTGAAATCTTCTGGAGTTGGAGTTTATAGTTATTTTAGTCATATTTAGTTACTATATTTAGTTGAGTCAATAATTGTAACATAAACAAAAATGAGATACTACACTAATATTTACTTTTACCTCCGAAGGAGGAGATACATGTTTTTCTCCATGAGGATGAGCAAACCCTTGCCACAATGTAATAAGCATGTTATCATATGGAAATATTCAAAATAAGCACAACAAAAGCGAATGGTAACAGTGAAAATCGAATGTTAATTGGAAAAATTGAAACATTTTGTTATTGATGTCATATTTATTTACTATATTTAACATTTATCTCACAAGGCATAGATTGTGACCTTCCACGGTCACCCTGGACCATGGAAGCAGCATGTGGCTTTCCACTATTGAAACCCTAACAAAATAAATCAATCAATAAAAGTTGAGTCAATAATTGTAACATAAAAAAAAATGAGATAAGCATAACAATGTAATAAGCATGTTATCACATGGAAATATTCATAATATGCACGAAAAAAATGAATTTCAATGGTGGAAATCAAATTTTAACAAAAAAATCAAAACATTTAGTTATTGTAGTCATGTTTAGTTACTATATTTAGCATTTACCTGATGAGGTATAGCGTATGACCTTCCACGGTTACCCTGGACTGTGGAAGCCACATCTATTCGATTTAAGTTGTAATCAATCAACAACTCTTCACTTGGAAGTATTGTTTTTGTTGCACATACAAATATACGATGTTCTTCGTGTCCCTCAAATTCACAATTCGGTTGCTTAGTTTCCGTCACTGGCCGAGTACTATTTATAAATCCAACAATGTTTCCGGATGCTTTTGGTCTCCCATCAATATACATAGTCGCCCCTTTGTTTTTATTGTGTTCTGCTAGTTGTATATAATTTGCAGAAACTCTGTATCTCCTCATACTTCGAGTATATTGGACCAAGATCAACCAGTTATTGTATCTGTATAATGGTCCAACATACTCCATCAATTCAGTTACAGTGCCATAGCCGACCTTTATGCCATCCATGGAAAATAGTCCCAATCCATGCAAGGACGAAGGAGCAATGTGATACATCCTCCCATTGATGAAGAAATATATGTCCACTTGAGGTAGCTTATTAGGTACCCATCGTTGCACTAGATGTATATACCTCAAGGGAAAATCAATGTCACCTATGCTCTCAGCATCATAATTACATAATCCTCCGCTGGCAATAAAATATTGCATGCATCTATGAAATATTTTCCTTACCTTTTTAGATCTAGTTGATATAGAACCGGTAGATCTAGTACAACACATATCACTTTCAACCTCTCCTAGTATATCTTCACCATCACTCGAGGAAGATAGATCTGATAGATACCTATTTGGTGGTACCTACACTCGATAAAACAAGAATATAAGCTACCAAGCGGAAATAATTTAGTGTGAAAATGTATTTACTTGTAATGTTTTAATAGCAAAAGTTTTCTCTTCCCAAAAACTTTACCAAAAACTATTTTTCTCTCAAAGGTGTAATTTCTTTTAGAGTTATTTATATTTGAATTATTTTTAAGTATAAGACATGATTTGGTTTGGTTTGGAATTTGTTCACAACACGGATATAGAAGTGTGTTTCTTGGGGCACTTGACTAGTTAATGCATGCAAAGAGGTATGGGGTTCCCCCTCATATAGATCATGTTGGGGATTCAATTTGGAACGAACGGTGGTCATATTGCTTCATTCATCGATTTCCCACCGAAACTCAGCGACATTAGTCTAACACTCCCTCTTCCACAGTGGTTTCATATGCAAGTTTCCTCCTGCAAGGTACTCCTTCTCTAACTATGTGCTTGAATTTTTTTAAATAGGATAACATTGTAAAATGTCACCAAATTTAGACCAATTATAGGTAATCTTGAGTGGTTTTACACATGGACGCGGATAGGGTGATGTTGGATCCGGAATCGTCTTATCACAACCCTGAATTGTCTTACACTACCCAAGACCATTTTCTTACCATTGCTATGATGTTCTGCAATAGAGAAATCCTGAATTTGTTTGGTTGTGGTGGTATGGTTCAGGCCCATTCTCTATCAAACGAGTGATGGATGGGTTCAAGGATGGCATTTGACGAGAAAAATTCCCATCATGGGTCATTTTGCACCTCAAATATGGCCTATATTTCATATAAATCGTCATAAAATACGAAGTAAACAGTCAACACCATAGTAGAAATATTCAAGTATGGATTCGAATACGATATGGAAAAAATATGTAACAAAAAAATCAAGTACGACTAAAATACGGGAATAGGCATCTTATAAATACAAAAACATGCAATTTTAATTTATAAAAAAATAAGATTATACGATCATCATTCCAAAGTGTAACATGTCATTCATTATTCATTAGGAACTAACACAAGTAGTAACTAAGTATTGATTTCTTGTGACAATGGATGAGACCTACAACTGTCCTTTCTCTATAGTTTCAACCTCAAAGCCAAGGGAAACAATAGGAAACGATATAGTATATGGGAAATAATCTCCAGTTTCGATCCGAGATAAGTAAGGGCTCATTGGACCCCATAAAAAGGCTATGTTATTCAAATCTTTATCACTTCAATGGGAGAGTTGCACTAATGACGAACCAACAATATCTAAGGCTTTAGAAACAACTAAGTTACATATTCAGGTTGAGATGATGATGGGTAACCTCTCATCTCCATCCTCTTGGGAATCATTGTTGGCAATATGGAAGATGAATGTGTTGGCATTGATGTCAATATATGAATGGAGAATTGGTGACATTTGGTGAATTGATGATTTTGGATAGACATATCCTAAAGATGTTCATTAATGACAAAATAACTTTTGATGGGCATAAGCATGTATGATAAAGTTGGAAAAAGACTAAGTGGTGAAAAATTGTCCTAAAGCAGTAGGCTTATGAAAATTCCCACCATATTTCATAAGAAGGATAAAATTCCCACCATGGCTTGTCATCCCATAGTTGGTTGAAGTATCTATCCGACCATGGCACCTGTTCTCAAAAAAACTCTTTGAGGAAGAAGATACAGGCCTCCCAAAATAAGTTCTTTTTGGTCAAATTAGACAAGTTGCTCGAGGAGAATGCTCGCCATAATTTGTGGGTTGAAAGAAATTCCTACACCATATGGGCATCCTGCAGGTGGCTATGTTTTCTACTTGACCATGTTCTTAAATTGACCTAAAAGTACTTGAGACAGAAATTATGGATCTGCCAAAACAGGGTCTTAAGCAGCTTTTACATCATACTTCAGTAAAATGCCCGCCGAGGAGAGATAAAGTAGTTCCAGAGGATGAAACTGGTCTTAATGGATTCATCTGGTTGTCCTCCATCCATTGGATGTATTACACTCCAACTTTGTTGAAAAGTTGAAATCACCTTTGAGACCTAGGGTTTAAAGAAATTGACTAAGTGTCAAATCACAATGTTGAAAAGGCATTTGGAAATGCCCGCCAAAGCCTGTCTAAGTGATGATAAATTCATCAGAAGGTATAGGCATGTTCTTTAATGAACTGGATATCCATCCATGTTCTTAGTTTTTCTTATGGTGACGACATGAGAAAAATATCATCCTACCAAAAGAGGTAAAAACATTAGCTTGCATATCCAAAAATATGAAAAATTGACCGAGTGTTGAAAATAGTTGGTTGAGAGCCCACTTGGAAATGCACACCAAAGTCAACTCTTTAACTAATAAATTCATCAGATGTTATGGGTCCATTCTTTGATGATCTGGGCATCCACTCATGATTTCAGTTTTCCTCTGGGTGTTCACACGAGTGAGATATGAGTCTGTGAAAATGCCTCCTGACACAGTAATGAATAGGGTATGACAAAATTCACTAAGTGTTGAATTGAACAGTTTGAAAGACCATTTTAAAGTGACTGCCAGAGATTGTGTGTTTGTCTATAAGGTTTTAAGGTGACATGGTATAGTTCCTAGTTGAGGTGGATACCTATCCATACCCTCAATTTGTTTAAATATGGTCAAGATGTGAAAAATATAAGTCTGCCAAAAGTTAGAAAAGTATGTGTTAGCACTCTAGGAAACTCTTCTAGGTTGCAGCTCAAAGATGCCTGGTAATTACTTAACTATTTTCTCAATGATTCACTCAAATGGATCAAGTCAAATGACTAAATCAAACCTTACTCACTCAAGACATGCATAAACACAACCATATTGACAAGGCTTTTAACTATCACTGTTCAGAGAGTTGTAAATAAATGAATGTACGAAGAGCACTTAATTTGCTAGCAGAAACATACACCCAAAGTATATATGAATGGCCAGATAAAACAAGTAAAGTACTTGCAAATTCTAGTTTATGGATGTATTGAAAAGTTGACAGTTATCAAACATCAGACAAACAAAATTAACATGAATTTGACATTCAGGTGCAAGTATAGAATAGACAAGAAGAAGAAAATCTAAACAAGTAATGGCAAAAGAAGCTTGTATTACTGATCTGAAAATGAGAAGCTTGAGCTTACAATATGTGAAAAAAATCTCTAAATTTGAACCCTTTGTTCTATAGAAGTCACAAGATTTATAGCCTTTACAAAATTATTCTAGATTTCAAGATCCTATTTTAATGGATCTGACATAAATAACAATAAACATAATCAAATACAATTTTTAGGAAATAGATTGAATGTTGTCATCATAAATTGAATTTGACAGTCTTCAGCTTTACTTGGAAGCTTACAGGTGAAGATGATAGAGTTTGAAATCTTTCTTTGAGAGCTGGGCAATTTCTGTCAAGAATAGAAAAGACATTTGGCTTCATTTCCTTACCATATGCCTCCAAAACTTGATAAGGAGGATGATCTGTATTCCCATACTTATTATCTTTCGTTTAAAATAATTCCCACAAAATTTGGAGATAAAAAACGTGATCTGGATAGAAAGAAACTTGATCTGGACATTTCTGCAGTTTCGATGGCTTAATCTTCCTGTGTGCATCCTTTTAACCTCCGAAAAAGGAGAGCTTTCGACGACTTACTACACTTTTCCTTGATCATTTAACCGCTGAAAGATAAAAATTGGCTTTGCTTTTAGCAATAAGATACTTCATCATGAATTAAAGCCATACTGCAGGGCGTTTTGGGAATGCATTAACCACATGCCAATATTCATTTAGTTCCAATCCAGTAGATTGGAGAATACCTGTTACTACAAACCTTGCAGCTTGGCTGAATTTGCTGAGTATTTGATAACGTGTTGACCTGTTTGCTTGATTAATAGCTTAACATAAGCATTGGGCATGTAACTTGACTCGTGGCCCTTCCAAACTTGCAATAAATCCCTAAAACTCGAGAGACTTGTGATTGACATGTAGACTTGAATGGTGACATAGCTTGGGTGTCGACTAATCTCTTGAATTGTAGATGACTCGTGGATTTTGCATGCACAACTAACATGTGAGATAGTATAACATATGTTTTGGAATATGGCATTTTAAATGGTTTATGACTTTGACTTTAGACTTAGCATGAAAGCTTAGGCTCATAAGTTAACTCATGGTTGACTCATGGCTAGCATATGGACTTGGCTTGATTTGAATGTGTTTGCACATAAATCATATGAAATAGAACTCAATGTTGAGTGAGGTTTGATATGTCAATTATGACTTAGGATTAGAATTAGAGTTTGACACTTGAGCACACACCTTATGTGGATTTTTCCAATATTTTATTTGACAATATAAAAAGACATTAGACTGAGTTTCTAAGCAATACTAACCAAATTTAGTTATGCAAGTTAGACACAAGGATCATAAAGGTTTGGAGCAAACATGATCAGCGATTACCTAATGGGGAATTTGAAGATATGGACAAGGGAAAATGAAAAAATAAGCATGAATGAATGAAGCTCCTCAAAAAATATTTGAGGAGATAACATTTGGCTCCTACTCGAGGATGAAAGCCTCCCTGTGGTGTTTCAAGAACCATAGATCCAATGCCTTTCCTGTAGAACAAAAATTCAAACCTGTCCTCTAGTGTTCCATTGGGAATGGAGTCAGCACTACAATCTTCTTCTGAACACATTTCAAGAGCTGTCTTTACAACTGATCCCCTACAAACCTGTGGCATGCCTATAACTTGCTCCGCTTATTCAAGAAAAATGAAAACAATTTACGTGCTCGTATGAAGATCTTATTCTTCTGCTAACTCCTACACTAACCAAATGTACTGCCTCTTATCAAGTAAAAGCATACTTCCAATGAAGCCATGTTAGAAACTGATCTACTGAACTTGATCTTGATCTTGGCCTGAAAAATAATGGAATGCATAGCCAAAAAAAAAATGCCATTAAACAGATGATAAAGCCAACTTTCATCTGACAAAAATACTTTAACATATATGCTGCTCATAGATTCCAAATAGTTTGCAATAGGGTCATTAAAACCATAAAACAATACCTCTTTGAGCTACTGATCCAATTGACTGTATTGCAACTACTGATTTCTTTCACTGATCTCAACGCTGAAAGTGGACTGCTCAACCTTTGTCGGAGAAAAATGCAAGCTCAAATGCTGATCTGAACCTTTATGCTGCCCTTCACCATATCTCTATAATTTGAATTCATCATGATGATATGCTGGCCTATCACAACTAACAATTTCCTCTCCAACAATCATATCTTTACAGGATATATCGAAACTAAAAAGATCTTCATTGGACTTTTGAACAACAGATTCGTAACATTTTTGATCATCTCTCTGTTGAAAAGAAGAACTTGATGAAAATCTGGTAGACAATAAGCCTTCACAAATCTCAAAGTCTTCTTCCTGATCACTATATTTTTTGAATATAGGAGCATCAAGATAAGATCCTAATGACAGAGATGAAGCCTCTTGTATAGAAGTATCAACAATAAAATCTTGAAACAGATTTGGAAAAATATTACCTAGTTCCTTGTCATAATTTGAAGCAACATATTCATAAGGAGAAGGAAGATCTTCCTGATGTTCTAGCTGGAGATTAGATAGTGCTTGAAAATCCTGTTCCTCATGGTTACTGCAACTTGCCTTGATCTGCAAATATGGAAATTGTGAGCTACCCTCAGTATCTACTGCAGATCCGAAACTGTCATCTATTAATCTGTTCATCATCTTTCGGGTTTCCAAAGGGGATAGTCTGATCTCCATCACAACTTAAGACAGTAGATGCATTTGGTACAATGTCAAAAGCACCTATACTATGATTAACATCCTGAATATCATCAATATCTTTTTCATAATGAGAGGTGTCCCCTATTTTAGCATATCCTTCATGACAATCTAAATATTTATTCAACAAACTAAATTCATGACAACATTCGGGATATAGAAAGTCATTTGGAATTTGGTCTTTACAAAACATGTGAAAAGTAGCATGAAAATCCGCCAAAGAGCTGATATTTGCTTTTGGAAGGGATCGACACCAATCAAGAGCAAATCCCTCTAATGAATACCTGAAAACCTTAATTTGAACATCCTCATGTACAAATTCAAGCCGATAAATAAAGTCATGAAAATACAGCAAGTGTTCAGCTGGCACTTCCCACTCTTCTCCTCAAAATCTGGGAATACTATGTTCCCATTTATCTCTACTAGGCAATGTATTAGGGAAACCAAAAATATTTGAAAAATCACAGAAAGCATACATTTTTTCTAAGATCTGGTTCATTTCATACCAGTGGAGTCACCGACAGATTTCTGAACAATGGAGTTGCCACTGAATCTGTCCTTCATGGAGTCACCAGATAGATGATTACAACCAAGATAATGTCCAGGATTTGTCTATCATCAAAGCTGGATATATGTCATTTCCCAGGGAAGCTGAGCTTCAATTTCTCCTCCCCGAAAATGACGCCAATTTGTTAGCACTCCAGGAAACTCTTCTAGGTTCCATCTCGAAGATGCCTAGTAACTTAACTATTTTCTCAATGATTCACTCAAATGGATCAAGTCATATGACTAAATCAAACCTTACTCACTCAAGACATGCATAAACACAACTAGATTGACAAGGCTTTTAACTATCATTGTTCAGAGAGTTGTAAATAAATGATTGTACGAAGAACACTTAATTTACTAGCAGAAACATACACACAAAGTATATATGAATGGACAGATAAAACAAATAAAGTACTTGCAAATTCTAATTTATGGATGTATTGACAAGTTGAAAATTATCAAACATCAAACAAACATAATTAACATCAATTTGACATTCAGGTGCAAGTATAGAATAGAAAAGAAGATGAAAATTTGAACAAGTAATGGCAAAAGAATCTTGTATTACTGATCTGAAAATGAGAAGCTTGAGCTTACAATATGTGAAAAAGTGTCTAAAGTTGAACCCTTTGTTCTACAAAAGTCACAGGATTTATAGCCTTTACAAAATTATTCTAGATTTCAAGATCCTATTTTAATGGATCTGACATAAATAAAAACGAACATAATCAAATACAATTTTTAGGAAATAGATTCAATGTTGTCATCATAAATCGAATTTGACAGTCTTCATCTTTACTTGGCAGCTTGCAAGTGAAGATGACAGAGTTTGAAATCTTTCTTTGAGAGTGGGGCAATTTCTGACAAGGATAGAAAATCCATTTGGCTTCATTTCCTTACCATATGCCTCCAAAACATGATAAGGAGGCTGATCTATATTCCCATACTTATTATCTTTCATTTAAAATCATTCCCACAAAATCTAGAGATCAAAAACGCAATCTGGGCAGAAAGAAACGTGATCAGGACACTTCTGCAGTTTCGATGGCTTAATCTTCATGTGCGCATCCTTTTAGCCACCAAAAAAGGAGAGCTTTCGACGACTTACTACACTTTTCTTTGATCATTTAACCGCTGGAAGCTAAAAATTGGCTTTGCTTTTAGCAGCAAGATACTTCATCATGAATTAAATCCATACTACGGGGCGTTTTTGGAATGCATTAACCATAGGCCAATATTCATTTGGTTCCAATCCAGTAGATCGGAGAATACATGTTACTACAAACCTTGCAACTTGGCTAAATTTATTGAGTATTTGATAACGTGTCAGCCTGTTTGTTTGATTTATAGCTTAACATAATCATTGGGCACGTAACTTGACTCGTGGCCCTTCCAAACTTGCAATAAATCCCTAAAACCTGAGAGACTTGTGATTGACATGTAGACTTGAATGGTGACAGAGCTTGGGTGTCGACTAATCTATTGATTTGTAGATGACTCTTGGATTTTGCATGCGCAACTAGCATGTGAGATAGTATAACATATGCTTTGGAATATGGCATTTTAAATGGTTTATGAATTTGACTTTAGACTTAGCATGAAAGCTTAGGCTCATAAGTTAACTCATGGCTAACTCATGGCTAGCATGTGGACTTGGCTTGATTTGAATGTGTTTGCACATAAATCATATGAAATAGAACTCAATGTTGAGTGTGGTTTGATATGTCAATTATGACTTAGGATTAGAATTAGAGTTTGACACTTGAGCACACACCTTATGTGGATTTTTCCAATATTTTATTTGACAATATAAAATGGCATTAGACTAAGTTTCTAAGCAATACTAACCAAATTTAATTATGCAGGTTAGACAGAAGGATCATAAAGGTTTGGAGCAAGCATGATCAGTGAAGACCTAATGGGGAATTTGAAGATATGGACAAGGGAAAATGAAAAAATAAGCATGAACGAATGAAGCTCCTCAAAAAATATTTGAGGAGATAACAATATGCCTGTACAGTCTTGGTGAAATAAAAGAGTAAGCTACAGGAAATTAATAAACATAAATTTATAAAGGGAATTCTGCATATGTTGAGAAGGATTTAAGGATATTATTTTGGAAGATATGATGTGATCGAAATTACACAACATATATTAAGGAAGAAATTCTTGCAAATGGTTTAATGAAGACACACACAGGATACAATATTCTTGATAACCTTTAGACTCTTTGAAACCAGTAAATGGGAAAAGCTTGCAAAATGTGTTGTAATTCAAGCAAAAGAGAGCATAAAAATAAAATAAAATGCTTCTTTAAAAGAAAAATAGGTCTTAGGTTGAATTGTACCCAGTCATTATAATTGCAGCTCCTAAGGCACTCTACAAAATGTTCTAGATCCATAATAGAAAAAAAATCACAAAATCTTGAAAAGTGTGCCATAATCCATGTAAAACTAACAATCAAAGCAAAATTAAATGCGTCTTTAAAGGAGAAAGAGGTCTCATGCTCAAGTTTTGACAGAATCAATTCAAATTATAGCTCATAGAGGACTTTGTTGTAGACCATTAAATAAAATAAGATTACACAAGCTTGCACTCTATAGAATGTTTTAGACATATAATAGAATAAAATAACAAAAGCTTGTAATTTGTGCCATAATCGAGGTAAAACTAATTATTAAAGAAAAATTAAATGCTTAGAAGAAACACGTATTAGGTTCAAAGTTTTGACAGAATCAGTTGAACGAGTTCAGGTTATAGCTCCTACAGGACTCTACACACTGTTCCGGACCATTAAATAGAATAAAATTACAAAAGCTTGCAAATTGTGCCATTATTCATAAAATTATACAAGAGCACGACTGGCTTGTAGTGCTCAACCGATATGTATTTTCCCTAAATTTAAGGAGGAGCTTCAGATGCTCCAATAATAGAAAACCCTTACTAGATCCACCGATAATAGAGGCGATGGTAGCACAACAAAAATATTATAATTTCAGTATGACTGTACCGAATCCGTATTGGTTCAGAAATTTAACATATTTTCCCCAAATTCATACACTGCTAGGGTTAATGGGCTTACAGAATTCATTGGACCCTTTGTTATCCTCTAGGTTGCGGCCGAATTTCCTCCCCTGGGAACTGTGGTATCCTCTGGACTGCGACCGGATTGTTTTTTTATCCTCTGGACTGCGGCCATATTGCCTCCACTGAAAATGCCAGTATCCTCTGGACTGGTATCCCCTGCTCCTCGATTTACCACTGCTCTTCTCATGAAATTACCGGTGCTTTGGATGCTGCTAACGAACTAGTGCACGGGAGTGAACTTGTTCATTGTTGTTTTGCTAATGAGCTAGTGCGCCAGTGTTTTTGAATTCTACATTTTTTGTTTGTTTATTTGGATATTTTATATTTTGTGTTTTGTTTTGTTTTTTATTTTGCATATTTACCTTTTGTTTAGTTTACTTTGTTTTTTTTTAATTTGCATATTTTATATTTTGTTGCATTTTAAACTAATTATAGTTAAACAACTCTATTTTTAATTTAGTGTAGCTTAATTTAATTCAATTTAATTTAACTAGGATTTTTGTCATAATTTGTATTGGTTGCATTGCTTATAGTGAGATCCTATACATAAGTCCCTTCAAGGACAAACACGATGATGATGAAGGCAGCGAAAATGATGGTGATGACGACAACAACGATCATGATGATAATCATCATTATCCTCATCATCATCCTTTTCATCGTCATCACCATTGTCTAATTCGTCATCTTCATCAATATCATCATCATCATCTTCATAATAATTATCATCGTCATCGCCATCATTGTCATCATGATCTTCTTCATCATCGTCATCTTCCTTTTCATCATCATCATAATCATCATCTTAATCATCAACGTCTTCATTATCACCATCATCATCATATTCGTCATCGTCATCATCAACATCTTCATCTTCATTATCATATTCATCATCAACATCATCGTCATCCAATTCATTAGGATCTCCATTATCATTATCATCATCTTCATCATCATCATTTTCATTATCACCGTCGTCATCTTCATCATCATCATCATATTCGTCATCATCATCATCATCATCTTCAACATTGCAATTTTAGGGGGAGCTCAGTGAATGAAGACGTCTACATGATAGGGGGAGCAGCTAGTTGAGTGAAAAATTAAGGATTGCTCCTAACACCCATTCCAAGAACTAATCTGACAATTCAATATGATCCGAGGAAATAGTAAAAAAAAATACAACTTATTGGGCCCTGTGAAGCCTCCTATTCTTAGATTTGTGCACATGAAGAATCAAGACTTATGGACCTAGTCCAGTGTCTTGAAAGAGGAAGATCCAAACTGATCAGTTTGGTAGTTCCATAAAGTGCATTCTTTATAGGAGCGAATAATCACTCATAACCATTCTATTATAATGTTGGCGAAGCTCAGAACAATTTAGTGAAGACCAAGGTAAATATATTGTCATCACATATTCATCATCATCATCATCTTCATCAGCATATTCATCATCATCACCATCACCATCATGATGATCTTCATCTTCATCATCATCATCGTCATCATCATCATCATCATGATAATCATGATAATCATGATCATCATCTTCATCATCCTTATCCTAGTCATCATCATCATCCTCATCATCCTCATCCTCATCCTTGCCCTCATCATCATTGTTGTCATCGTCATCACCACCACCATCATCATCATCATCTTCATTATCATCATCATCATCATCTCCCTCTTCCTAATCAACATCTTCATCATCGTCATCATCATCATTTTCATAATCACCCTCATCATCATCTTCATCATCTTCATCATCTTCATCACCACCACCATCATCATCATCATCATCTTCATTATCATCATCATCATCATCATCATCATCATCATCATCATTAACAACAACATCTTCATCATCATCATCATCATCATCATTAACAACAACATCTTCATCATCATCATCATCATCATCATCATCCTTGTCATGCTCATCCCCATCCTCACCCTCATCCTCATCATCATCAACATGATCATCATCATCATCATCCTCATCATCATTGTCATCATCATCATCATCATTGTCATCATCATCATCATCATAATTATCATCATCATCATCATCCTCCTCATCATCGTCATCATCGTCATCATCATCATCATCATCGTCGTCATCATCATCATCATTATCATCATCATCGTCGTCGTCGTCATCATCATCGCCATCATCATCATCATCATCATCATCATCATCATCATCATCATCTCCCTCTTCTTAATCAACATCTTCATCATAGTCATCATCATCATTTTCATGATCACCCTCATCATCATCTTCATCATGTTCATCATTTTCACCACCACCACCACCACCACCACCATCATCATCCTCCTCCTCCTCCTCCTCATCATGCTCATCCTCATCCTCCTCCTCATCATCATCTTCATCATCATCATCATTTTTGTCATCATCATCCTCATCCTAGTTATCATCATCATCATCATCATCATCATCATCATCATTGCCATCATCATTGTCATCATCATCATCATCATCTTCATCATCATCATCTTCATCATCATCATTGAATGTTGATTTATGTTCATCTAGAGTCTCCTTCCCAAAGGTTTGAAAATGATCTTATTTGAGGAATTTTGCGGGAGTGCCTTTCATGTTAACTGGTTAGCAAGTTTTTCCACCATGGAGCCGTCGGATGGAGAGTGGGTTTTGATCTACGGTGATAGGTATTTCTGTATATTGAAACATGCAGTAGTGGAATAAGGGTAAAGTGTGTTAAACTTCAACGGTTCAGATTCAGGATGGCGAAGATCGACAGCGGTAAGCGTTTCCGTGGAGCGGAGATGCAAGAAAGGATTTAATCTTGAGATTTGTAGAGTTCGTTAAATGGGTGTAATGTTGGAGGGTTGAGATCGGTACAAGGTGAGATCAATGGCCCTAAATCATTTCACGCGGTGAACCTACTCGGAGGGAGAAACTTTTTCAAATCGTGAAAAGGGTTAATCAGCGAGAAAATCAGATGGTTGAGATGGAGGCGGAGATAGATCTGCGGTCTCAAATAATTCCGCGGATTGAACTAGCGCAGAGAAAGTTACGAATTCGATCCATGAAAAGTTGTAGGGGTTGTGAAGATCTACGGTCGAAACATGATGTTGGTTATATTAACGGGTGAGAAGCGTTCCGTGATCAGAAGTTGCTCACTCGTTCAGATGAAAAAGGGTTAGCAGAATGTTAAAGTTCTCAAGGTTGAGCGGTCACGATGAAGGTAGTTTAGAGATTGATGGTTGATATTGATCTCCCCAAATCAAGCTGTGTAGGTTGATAGTGTTGAGTTTTGGGTATGAAGATTTGGTGTATCGAAGGCTTAGATCGCAAAGATGAAAATATCTACAGTACTGAGTGCATGCAGGAACACGACGGTTATGCAACATAAAAAAAACTATAAAACAATCTAAGTGGAAAAGATGCCCTCACATACGATCTGCCTTCCCGACAGTTAATTGATTTCCCCGATGCCATTTGTGATACACCCATAGGATAAATCATCCCCGCTGCAGCACCATATCACCCAAAACTAGATACCCGTCGTATGGATGGCGTGTGAAATCAGAAAAATATCATGAAAATATAAGAAGTGGAACAACGAATCTAATCACCACACGTAGCAGGGGAAACACAATGAAAGAATGGTTATGGTATCATCATCACAGGAGCGAAAGGGCCAAAACATGTCCAGTCCATATGCCCTGAAGCATATGGTTGACCAGGCTACTTGACAATGAAATGTGCGAAAATGATGACGACTCATCCCCTTGTCCAGTTTTCCAATCCTATATAAACACCACTTTTAAGAGCCATTAAGATACATAGGAGGAGCTAGTGTAGAAGCAAACTCGTGGTATCATTCTGCCAAGATGTTATGAGGATGCTGATATGTTTGCAATGGAAATCTGGTTCGAGAAGCTTGTTAGTATGGGTGTGTTGTTGGTTGGTGAGCTTGATTCCACGCTCATCTATCGCCCTAGTTTTCCACACCAGGGAAGCACCAACCATTGGGGAACAGACGTCGTACACCACTTTGAGAGATGCACATGTTTTCTGTGGGAGCGAATGCTCGTACTGGAGCATCAAGGGCCCAAGGTATTCATCATAGCTTTCATGCACCCTGTCTGCCAACCTTTTCTGAGGTGGTGAGGAGTACTTGAATGCCAAGCCAATGTAGAGGCTTGTTTCTACCAGAAGCAAGGGGGAAGATGTGAAGAAAGCTGAGCACAGAAAGGAATAAACTCCTTTTCCATATTTGAACCCATGAAGAAGGGTGCCATCGAACACGAAACAAACACAAAGGGAAAGGACACGTTGCTGACTTGACAGACGGACAAGTGGTCGAGTCCAGTCAGAAATGAGCCACCAGAAGCATCTTGAGACGTCATTTTCACTGCCCATGAGTTCACAAACAGAAATGTCGTGCTGCCATCTAGACCAAGAATGTGCATTTGCTCCATGATGTTTGTTTAAAGATATGTAAACCGTTGCAGAAGTACCACGCTCTAGTTGTTAATGTTTGATTATGACTGTAAACAGTTTCAGATCCTATTTCGAAGATTAGCCTCGGGGGCTGAGACATTATAAAAGGCTCCCCACCAGGTATCAAATTTTAAGGGCAGGGTCCCATTTCCTTTTGAAGCTTAAGTTTCAGTGAATTAGCCGCCAATTAGCTTACTTCCTATTGAGTTACATGTGGTTTCCATTTTCATACATTTAGTTTCCCTCATCTTTATCATGATACTGGGGCTTATGGTTGTTGTTGATATGTATATATTCAGTTAGCATTACTCATTGTATATCACATGGATGTAAGGATGAAAAATAGAACTTGGGGATGCATAACAACAACCCTCATTTTCATAGATAAATTCATAAAAGCCAAAAGCCAAAATCCAAAGGAAATATTTCAGGGTTACACATTACAATTTACAATTCTCATAAGGAAAAGAAAATCACTTACTTGAGCCAACTGTAGTTGTGGAAGCAAGATAGATAAGACACCACCTCGTGACCAAGAATGAACCGTCTCTTTAGCAGCAACCATACTTGCAAAATCCCAAGTTAGACCAAACCCTAAAATATCCAAGGTAAAAAACTCTTGAAGAAAAACTACAACAATAGAGTTTACCTCGAGTTTCCATTGCGAAATTAACAAGTTTTCCATGCAAAAAATAATGATACCACCCAACTATACAAAATCCACCCTTCCATGAGGAAAATTTTCAGAAAAGTGGTCAAAATTGGTCCCAACAGCCTTAGTCAAAATTGGTCCCAGTAGCCTTAAGAGAATTCCCGCCACAATTCATGGTTTGAGAAGAATGCCTGCACCATGGTACTGCCCTATAGCTAGTTGGTTTGGATACCTATTCATGATTTGATTTTTCTTTAATATTTCTTGAGGAGAAAGATACAGGCCTGCCAAAGCAGGGTTTTTCACCAGTGGATGCAAAAATGGCTAAGTAGCCTCAGAAAGATGTCTGCCCTAAATTATGGGTTAGAGTAAATGCCCGCAGCACATGGGGGTCTTGTAGATTTGTCTTCGGCCTACCTGACCATGTCTTCATATTTTCTTGGAAGTGGATGAAGAAAAAGTTATGGACTTGCCAAAAGGGTGTTTTAGGTAGATTAGACCAAATTGAGAAATTTGTCTAAGTATGGAATTGGTGTTAAATCTGCCCAAGTGGCCTTAAGGAAATGCCCACCATGCCTCATAGGATGATGTGAAAAATGTATAGATAATGTGAGTCTCTATAGTGTTGTATGGAGCATACAACCATGTCACTTGCCTCACCAAACTACATCATATATTTAAGGAAGAATTGGTCCCAGCAGCCTTAAGAGAATGCCTGCCACAATTCATGGTTTGAGAAGAATGCTCGCACCATGGTATCGTCCTATAGCTAGTAGGTTTGGAAACCTATTCATGATTTGATTTTTCTTTAATGTTTCTTGAGGAGAAAGATACAGGCCTGCCAAAACAAGGTTTTTCAACAATGGATGCAAAAATGGCTAAGTAGCCTGAGAAAGATGCCCACTCTAAATTATGGGTTAGAGTAGATGCCCACAGAACATGGGGGTTTTGTAGATTGGTCTTTGGCCTACTTGACCATGTATTCAGATTGTCTTGGAAGTGGATGAAGAAAAATTTATGGACCTTCCAAAAGGGTGTTTTAGGCAGATTAGACCAAATTGAGAAATTTGTCTATGGAATTGGTGTTAAATCTACCCCAAGTGGCCTTAAGGAAATGCCCGCCATGCCTCATAGGATGATGTGAAAAATGTATTGAGAATTTGAGTCTCTAGAGTGTTGTATGGAGCATACAACCATGTCACTTTCCTCACCAAACTACATCATATATTTAAGGAAGAATTGGTCCCAACAACCTTGAGAGAATGCCCGCCACAATTCATGGTTTGAGAAGAATGCCCGCAACATGGTACCATCCTATAGCTAGTTGGCTTGGATACCTGTTCATGATTTGATTTTGATTTAACATTTCTTGAGGAGAAAGATACATGCCTGCCAAAACAGGGTTTTTCAACAGTGGATGCAAAAATGGCTAAGTAGCCTCAGAAAGATGCCCGCCCTAAATTATGGGTTAGAGTAAATTCCCGCAGCACATGGGGGCTTGTAGATTGGTCTTCGGCATACCTGACCATGTATTCATATTGTATTGGAAGTGGATGAAGAAAAAGTTATGGACCTGCCAATAGGGTGTTTTAGGTAGATTAGACCAAATTGAGAAATTTGTCTAAATATGAAATTGGTGTTAAATATGCCTAAGTGGCCTTAAGGAAATGCCCGCCATGACTCATAGGATGATGTGAAAAATGTATTGAGAATGTGAGTCTCTGGAGTGTTGTATGTAGCATACAACGATGTCACTTGCCTCACCAAACTACAACATATATTTAAGGAAGAATTGGTCCCAACAGCCTTAGTCAAAATTGGTCGCAGCAACCTTAAGAGAATGTCCGCCACAATTCATGGTTTGAGAAGAATGCACGCACCATGGTACCTTCCTATATCTAGTTGGTTTGGATACCTATTCATGATTTGAGTTTTATTTAATCTTTCTTGAGGAAAAAGATACAGGCCTGCCAAAATAGGGTTTTTCACCAGTGGATGCAAAAATGGCTAAGTAGCCTCATAAAGATGCCTGCAATAAATTATGGGTTAGAGTAAATGCCCGAAGCACATGGGGGTCTTGTATATTGGTCTTCGACCTACTTGACCATTTCTTTAGATTTTCTTTTTCAGTCACGCGTAAGACAATCTAAGAAATCATTGATTGCATCACCAATAGTAAGTATGCCCTAATTTTAAATGGATTCTAATTTTTCTTTCATTTTATGGTGTGAGGACTCATAATATGTTTTTAACTACTAAATACTAATATGTTATTGCAGTTCACTAATCATCTTCCAAGATCAAGGCCAATAAGCAAATATGGTGAAGAGGCTTTTCGTGAATCACATCGCTTTAGAAGGAGCAAGGCCAAAAATAATGTTCAAAGAAGAAATAACAATAAAACTCTAAGTGTTTCATCCAAGAGGAAAGTGGCAGCGCAAAATGATCAAACATGAGAATTGAATGGGGCATCTAGTGTTGAAATACCTATGATGGCGACTGAAAATTAATGTAAAATCAGTGTTTCATCCTCAAGAAATGAAGCAGGGAATATCAATGAATTACAAGAAGTGTATGGAGCAGCTGCTATTGATATGCCAATGATGGAGGCTATGACTCACAATAAAAAGGGTGTTCCATCCTCGATAAATGGTATAGGATAGAGTGGTGAAAAACAAGAAATTCAAGGGGCAGTAGTTGATATCCAAAAGATGGATCCTGGGAATCCTATAAAAACTGATGTCATTATAAGAAGTGCGAGACAAGCCAAAAATAAAAAAAGTCCTAGATGATTGAAATGCATCATTGTATACAAAATGGTGAAAGAAACTTATGTTGCAATAAGCATTTCTAGTGATCTTGCCGTACTGCAAATTTATTCTATTGTGCTAACATTTATGTTATCAAATTTTGGAAATGTAACAAATGATGGAAGGCATATTAAATATTTTAATTTTTGTTTTTAGTAATAAAATTACATTTGTTTTCTGTGTTTGCTTATATTTTGTAAATTTTTGTCTGTTTTAGGCCAGTTCTATAGGCATTACACCTTTCGGTTATTCGTTGAAATTTGGTTGCATGAGTAGAATTGTATGACATTGTTCCAGAATTGGAATTTTAGTTTCATTAGATAAAGAAACTCACATAAATACAATAATACATAGCATCAAAATTCTCATAAATAAATTGAAAGTTCTCAATCCATCATCCCCATAATATCCCTATAATATCAACAATTCCAAGAAAGCATCTAAGATCTACCTATGTTACCAAATCTATTGACATCTCATATTCACTAATCACTATCACTATTTTAATTTCTTACAAATTCAAATATATATGCCTACAGTACACAAGTTAAGTTTTCAATTTTGATATTGTTAACTTTTTGGCATGTTATGTACACTTATTGAAAGGTTAAATTCAAAATTACCATTCACATTAAATGCATAAAAAACATATACATTGCCGAGAAATACACACACACACATATAAATTTATGTATTAAAACTTGAAATGTATTTACATACACAACATATATAAATAATGTTATTCCATAGTTCTAGGTTGCTTGAGAGGTTTAAGTTGCAAGTCCTTTTCTAGAGAAGATAAATTTGTACATTCTAGTCTCTTGGCTTGTCTAGAAGCTTTTAGTTCTTTAGAAGCTGCAACAAGTGCATGTTCTAATTTTCATTCTAATTCTTTCACTTTTGTTGCACATTTGTGCAAGCTTTCTCTCAATCTATATATATCTTGGATGTACTTCTTCATCAATTCCACATTCTTCTTATTTTTCTCTACGTGTTCCTTTTCCTTTTGCTAAAGACGATCATTTGCACGTTTCAACTCAAACTAAACTTGGGTCAATTTTTTCCTAAGCTGCTCTGTCTCTGCCTCCAACTCTTTTTCCCTCAATTCTGTATTATCTGGAGTATACACAATTTCTACTCACTGAAGCATGTTATTCTTCTGCAGAGTGCCAATTTGGGTTTTCAGATCTTCTATCTCAGACTTATATCCCAAATGTTGTGATTCTCTATCCTCTAGTATTTTCAATCTGAGCTCTTTAATCTCATCATCCCTCTGAGCTAGCTTGTTTGTCAATATTTATTTTATGCTTGACCATGCAGAGAGATCAACTCTAGCATTCATTGCTGCACTAGCATCCATCAAGGACTTCTCTCTAATTCTTAAGAAGGCACGATAGATTTGTAACCCCTTTTTGACTTCTACATGAGCTTGTATTGTATTAAAATCTATGTCCAGTGCCTTCTCTCTGTTTTGCAGGGAACTCTCATACCTTATTAAAGCCTATTGGTGTGCTGACATATCATAAATTTCACCAGAAATCAAATGCCTACTTTGTCCCTTACCAATTTCAGATTCTTTTAACTTTTCAACTCCTCTAGTTTGTAGTTCTACATTAATCTTTTCAAGTTCAACTATTTTTCCTTTCAACTCTTCATCTTTCTTAGCAATTATGTTTTTCAAGTTTTCCTCTTTTTTTCTATATTCATTTATCTCAAGTTGATGTTTATTGTAGTCTTCAGCAAGGCTGTTTTGAAAGTCAACCTTCATTATTTCAATTATTCTGTTTAACTTATTGACTTCAGCGATAAGTATTGCTTCCTGGCCGATAACAGTCCTTGGATGGGGAATGTCCAAAACCTCCGATTGATGTTTCAACTCATCTTCTAGTCTCTTTATGGTTTCTTCATATTTCTTTCGAACAACCATATATTCTTCTCTGCATTTCTCATTTTCCTTTCTAAACTAATCTTGAATTTTCTCTAGTTCCTTATTCAAAGGCTAAAGAATAGAGTCCTTTCCTACTATTATCCTTCTCTAACTATCCATAGTCTTCACAAGGGATCCTTGTAATCTTGCAATTTCCTGTAAACAAGGATAATTTTAGGAGGCTTCAAAAAATGGAATTTGACAACTTTTTTTTTGAAAAAAAGCATTGAAAAATGCCTCCTACCTTAAAGAGGTCCAACATTTGCAAATTTTTAATAGAAGATTCCATAGTATCCATGTGTTCTATTTCTAACCTTGGAATTACCTGTAAATAGTGAAAATTTTAACAAGGATTCAAAAAAGGGAATTTGGCAACTGTTTCTTTTTGAAAAGTAGCATTGAAAAATAACACCTACCTTTAAGAGGTCCTTAATTTGCATCTGCTTAATCCTACAGAGTTCTACGCTCTGTACTGCGGTGCGATACCAATAGGAAAAGTTTTTTATATGAAATTCAGCTTCTTTGAAATGCAACATTTTATTGAACAGTAGCTTAAAAACAATTTTACCATCAAAAAAATATTTTGGAGAGGAAGTTTTCTCAACTCTCAACTGTGGAGGTGTATATATAACAAGTGGCATTTCTGCACGAGCATAAATACCATCATCACTATGCTCCTCTTGTTCATTAAACTCAGCATCATGCATATCTTTACATTTATTTCTCTGCCTTCATGTAAATATGGCCATAATTGAGACAACATCAAATTCTTCAGGGTCACTTCCGATACCTTCCATACAGTACTCAAAAGGCTCTTCAGGGACTTGTACATTGTCCTTTGGAGATTGTTGAGGAACTTCCTAGTTAATTTTGTCCAGTTTCGGCCTCTTAATGTATGTATTTTTAAATCTTCTTCCTTCTACAGTGCTGGGTCGATATAAGTCAATAATTTTTTGTAGTGTGCCAGGGTAACTGAACTTCACTCTCCTCATTTTGCTCTCTTGTAGTGAAAAATGAATTTTTTTTGCCAATAGATGAGGGAAATCTATGGCCAGGTCTTCAACCCAATGAATCACCAACTTCATACAATCACCTGAAATATCTTGCTTGTGGTGATTCATAATTGTCCTAAGTACAATTTGAACTAAGGTTTTGTACAGTCCTGGTGGAACATCTTGCATGTTTAAACCATTTCGGGCAACCTTAACCATTTTTCCACATATTTTGTTTGCCATCTCACCCTTTTCTACTTTGAGGGTTTTCTTGGTGGTCAACATTACTCCCCCCCCTGCGTGGAATTTTCGTTGCACCTAACAACAAATCAGGTTCTAGACAAAGCCTCCCAAAAATAATCAATTCCTTGGACTCATTATCATAACTAGAAATGGCATTATCTATCTCTTCATTTTTGAAATTGAACTGACCGAAAAGAAAACGATGCACTCCTGCTCTGACCAGGACATTTAGCATACCTTCTTGCCAGTTGGTTATGTCACTCCATGCCTCAGTGCTCTCTCTGAATTTTCTGACACTCAACCTCTCAACAACTTCATAACCCCTATTTCAGTTGATGGCTGGAAGATGAGGCTGTTGTTTCCATTTTGCAGGATGATGGCATGCTTAGAAAGGAAGAAGGGGACGCACGCACAGGATGCACACGAATGCACGCACAGGATACCAACACGCTGACTTTTCCTAACTAAAATAAAAATTACAAATGTGTTCAAACGTTTCCAAACTATAATAAAAGTTACAAATGTGTTCTGATTTTTGCAAAGTATAATAAAAATTACAAATGTGTTCTGACTTTTCCAAACTATAATAAAAATTACAAACATGTTTCAAGTCAACTATACACAACTTACATTTTCAATTTCAATATAGTTAACTTTCTAGCATGTTAAGTATACTTATTTTTCTAGCATGTTAAGTATACTTATTGAAAATAAGAAAGTAAGAGTAAATAATAGAGTAAAAATTTGACATTCTAACTATTCTCTAAAAAATAGAGTAATAGAGTGAGTAATATAATAATAGAGTAATATTCTTCTCTACATGTTTTGATGTACTCTCAAACCAAACCCTCCTATTAAATGTTTATAGTAAATGTTTTTGGAAATTGAATGGCTAGATATATTGAGAAGACTATCCTTGTGTTAATTTTATATAACCTAACCTTGTATCCTCACAATCGACCTATGAAAGGTGCAATTTTAACCTTTTTTTACTGTTATGGACACTTGGTGTAAAATGCAAGCCATAAGCATAAAAATGCAATCTAGGAATGCATAGCAGTTAAATTGAACATGAATGACTAAAATTCCAAGTATCTTGGCCAAATTAAAAAAAATGACTGAAATTCTAAGTTTCGTAAAAAACAGTGTGTAAATATTCAAAAATGGGCTTAGGAAAACGCACGCCACAGTCTGTATAATTGTCATAAGTTGAAACTAACACCATGGGGTTGAATATAGATATATTTTTGACAAAAGCCTCTTTCTGTTTTTTAAAATTGTGTTTCATTTGTCCAGAGTTAAATTGACAAAATGACAACTTTTGTGTTTTCAACCCAGTTTTATCCAGATCACAAAATGCCCGCCCAAGCCTAAGTATTGGGTATTTTTGAGTGATTTTAGTTGGAAATGGTATGTTTTACTCTTTTCCACATTATTATACATTTATTTTTTCAATTTTGGTTCAGAAAGTGCTTGTTGTGCAAAAACACTACATGGATGTCTTGTATTTATGAAATATCCACCTACATTAATAAAAATGCAAGCCAAACCCTCCTGTTAAATGTTTATAGCAAATAATTTTGGAAATTGGATGGCTAAATATATTTAGAATACTATCCTTGTGTTAATTTTATATAACCTAACCTCGTATGCTCATAGTCGACCTATGAAAGGTGCAATTTTAACCTTTTTTACTGTTATGGACACTTGGTTTAAAATGCAAGCCAAAAGCATAAAAATGCAAGCTAGGAATGAATAGCGGTAAAATTGAACATGAATGACTAAAAATGCAAGTATCGTGGACAAATTCAAAATTAATGACTGAAATTCTAAGTTGTTACGTAAAAACCAGTGTGTAAATATTCAAAACCGGGCTTAGGAAAATGCACACCACATTCCGTACAATTGTCATAAGTTGAAAATAACACCATGGGGTTGAAGCTAAATATATTTTTGACAAAATCCTTTTTTCAGTTTTTTAAAATTATGTTTCATTTGTCCATATTTAAATTGACAAAATGACAACTTTTGTGTTTTCAACCCAGTTTTACCCACATTAGAAAAATGCTCACCCAGTCCAAAGTATTGGGTATTTTTGAGTGATTTTAGTTTGAAATGGTATGTTTTACTATTTTCCACATTATTATACATTTATTTTTTTCAATTTGGCTTCAGAAAGTGCATGTTGTGCAAAAACACTACATGGATGTCTTGTATTTATGAAATATCCATCTACATTAATAAAAATGCAAGCCAAACCCTCCTATTAAATATTTATAGTAAATGATTTTGGAAATTGGATGGCCACATATATTGAGAAGACTATACTTGTGTTAATTTTATATATCCTAACCTCATATGCTCACAGTCCACCTATGAAAGGTGCAATTTTAACCTTTTTTTACTGTTATGGACACTTGGTGTAAAATGCAAACCATAAGCATAAAAATGAAATCTAGGAATGCATAGCAGTCAAATTGAACATGAATGACTAGCATTGCAAGTATCTTGGACGAATTCAAAATGAATGACTGAAATTCTAAGTTGTTACATAAAAAATAGTGTGTAAATATTCAAAACTGGGCTTAGGCAAATGGATGCCACAATCCATACAATTGTCATAAGTTGAAAATAACACCATGGGGTTGAAGATTGATATATTTTTGACAAAATCCTCTTTCAATTTTTTAAAATGATGTTTCATTTGTCCAAAGTTAAATTGACAAAATGACAACTTTTGTGTTTTCAACCCAGTTTTACCCACATCAGAAAAATACCCGCCGAACCCTAAGTATTGGGTATTTTTGAGTGATTTTCATTGGAAATAGTATGTTTTACTATTTTCCACATTATTATACATTTATTCTTTCAATTTGATTTCAGAAAGTGCATGTTGTGCAAAAACACTACATGGTTGTCTTGTATTTATGAAATATCCACCTACATTAATAAAAATGCAAGCCAAACCCTCCTATTAAATGTTTATAGTAAATGGTTCTGGAAACTGGATGGCTAGCTATATTGAGAAGACTATCCTTGTGTTAATTTTATATAACCTGACCTTGTATGCTCACAGTCGACCTATGAAAGGTGCAATTTTTACCCTTTTTTACTGTTATGGACACTTGGTGTAAAATGCAAGCCATAAGCATAAAAATGAAAACTAGGAATGCATAGTAGTCAATTGAACATGAATGAATAAAATTACAAGTATCTTGGACAAATTCAAAATTAATGACTGAAATTCTAAGTTGTTACGTAAAAAACAATGTGTAAATATTCAAAAACGGGCTTAGGAAAATGCACGCCACAGTCTGTACAATTGTCATCAGTTGAAAATAACACCATGGGGTTGAAGATAGATATATTTTGGACAAAATCCTCTTTCAGTTTTTTAAAATTATGTTTCATTTGTCCAGAGTTAAATTGACAAAACAACAACTTTTGTGTTTTCAACCCAGTTTTACCCAAATCATAGAAATGCTCGCCCAACCCTAAGTATTGGGTATTTTTTCATGATTTTAGTTGGAAATGGTATGTTTTACTATTTTCCACATTATTATACATTTATTTTTTCAATTTGTGTTCATTAGAAGAAGAAAATGCCCGCCTAGGAGACACAAAGAAGCTTTAGAGGATGAAAGTGGTCCTCATGGAATCACCATGTTGGCCTATACCCATTGGGTATCTCACACCTCAAATTGGATGAAAATAAAAATCTCATCATGTTGACCTAGGGTTTGATAAAAATTATGGTAAAAATGCGTAAGTGACCTCAGTAAAATGCCCACCATTTCTAGTAGTTGATGGATTAAATTGTTCTGAGGGTATGGGTCTCTAGAGTGTTGATTGGTGCATCTAACCACATCATTATTTTGTCCAAAAAATCTCTGAATATGAAGTTACCAGTATGCCAAAAGTGCCCTCTGGCTTGTTTTGCTCCAGTCCATTAAAATTCCCGCCCAACTCAGAAGAAGATGAGTGTGAAGGGGAAATCAGTTTGGTTGTGCTGAATGGGATGTACTACATCATCTGGTATCATTGGTTCAAGAGTTGGTGAAAATAAAAATCCCTCATGTTGACTTAGGGTTTTATAATTTTGTCCAAGTGGTAAATATGTAGTTTAAAATTCTATTTTCAAATGCACACCAAATGATGTGTGTGTGTCAATTAATTCATCAAATGACATGTATTTGTTCCTTGTTGAAGTGTTTATCCAGTCATGGTTTCAGTTTTCCATATGGAGGTCACATGAGTGAAAAATTAACCTTCCATGTTGAAAACAAATCATGTTCACACAGCGTATGAGTTTGCCCGCACATAGCTTAAAAGTATATACTCAACAAGTTTTCAGATGCCCGCACAAGCCATAGATTTAAATAGAGATTGCTCAGCCAATTAATTAAAAAAAGATGAAATAAATAAGAGACATAAACAAAACAAAGTTTATTATTTAATTAACATACATAAATTTAATTTATTTCGAAGAGATTGATGCTTTCTTTCACAACCTACAAGCAGTCTTGTATTGATCACTGAAAACATTGGATTTAGAGATGAATTAACTATAATTTTATCTTATATGCTGATAAATACAAAACTCCATCATACAAAAATAAAATTCCATTAACTTTCGATAAATACATATATACATTGCTATGCCAACTAAAAAGGATTTTTCATTATATGTTGATAAATACAAAACTCCATCATACAAATATTTTTTTTCATTAACTGTGGATAAATACATATATACATTGCTTTATACATGTCTAGCATGTTCTAGAGATGGCTGCAATCCATCCTCTTAAGCAGAAGACAAATTTGAATGATCTCTCTTGCCTTTCGTAGAAGACTGTAATTGTTCTGGAGTTGGACAAGGCACTTATTGTGATTTCTTTTCAAGCTCTTTAACTCTCTATGAAACTTTTTTTAAATTTTCAAGCAAATTTTTTTTTCTGCCATCAGTTTGTTCAACATTTCCACAGTTTTCTTATACTTCATTTATTCCTATTCTTCCTTGACCTCCAATTTGTCTCTGGTATGTTTCAACTGATTTTTAACTTCAGTCAATTCACGTTTCAGATTATGTATTTTTTTCTCTTGATCTTTTTCCCTTAACTCTGTCTCGTTGGGAAGTACAGGAATTGCACTCATCGCAGCATCTAGCCCTTTTAATTCCTTCTCCAAATCAGCAATTGTGGATTTAAGTGTTTGAATTTCCATATCACATCCCAAATCAACGCTTTGCTTGGGTATGTACTTTGGAAATAAAAACATATGAAAAAGGCATTTGGAAATAAAAACATATAAAGATCACCATGACATAAAAGATATAAACACGTGCCTCTACTCTTCAACAATTAAATATCATTCATCTTCTTCTTCATCCAACTCAACATCTTTATCAGGATCTGGTTCATAATACATATTCATGAAAGGCTCATTCACATCAACATCATCATCAATGGCATCTTCAATAATATAGTCATCAACATCGTCAATGAGATCATAGTCTACTACATTTGGATGATCAACCTCTTCAACTTCTTCATCGAACACATTGACTGTAACCACCTGCTCTTGATCTGAATCATCATCATCATCTTCTTCTTCGTGATTATCTTAATCATCTACATGATTATACTTTACTGGTCTTCCTCTTGTATCGTATCTAACAACGTATGGCCAACCTGGTTTACCACTTCCCCAAACAAAACTATTTTAAAGGAATTAAAATCACACTCAATTATGTCCTCCAAATGCCCATAGTACCTATTTTCAGTTTCTTCTAGATGTCTGTCACTTTTAGAGGAAACATTGGTGACCTTAAACAATGTAGTTATCCCACAATCCGAAGTTTTCATCTTATCATCCAACATTTTGATACGAAATTTACGGCCATTACACCACATAGCCTTGTGATGTTTCAACTGCAACATTGGCAATAAGTAAAAAATACATTGTGAATTAATAAACGTCATATAGGACTTAGAAAATATATTTGAAAACTTAAACAACCCAAATACATTGAAAAAATGGGAAATAACTAGAAAAATGCGGGTAAACAATTTACTTGCCTTTTTATCTTTTAAACCATAGGCTAAATCAACTTCCCTTTGCGACGTAAGATCAGGAAATTGATGTCGATGACGATGAGTTGTTTTAATCATTTCACTGACCCCTTCCCATGATAACCTACTGAAGCATTCTTCACAATCTTCTATCCAATGCTCCATCCAATCAAGGTTGTTTGCAATGTATAAATGTAAAGAATCCCACACTCGAACAACTATATGAACAAATAACAATTCACTATCATTAATTAGATAGCATTACATGCATAGTTTAATACAGTTGAATATGTAGGATTAATAAAAAAAAATAACAAATCAGTATGATAAAATAAAATTTGAAAAATACATAATATTTGAATTCCACAAAATCTAATAATTACCTTTCGCGGTCCTCATTGTACCTTTCCCCAATAGGACCTCCCCTTCAAATTTGTTGATGGAGTTGAGATTCCAAATGCGAGGCACATTCATATTTTCTGCTAATTTAGGTATACATTCACTAATATACACCATGGATTGATATACCATATATCCCTCAACCATAGAACCCTCAGGACATGCTCTTTGTCTAACAAGATCCTTCAACGGCTTCAACTGCCTCTCCACCATCCACATCGACCTTGTGTGTATCGGTCCACATAATTCAATCTCCTCAACTTGGTGTATGAGGTAGTGTTCTTGTGCATTGAAAAATGTTGGAGGTAGATACTATTGCATTTCACACATTAGTTAGGGAATTTCTCTCTTCCAATACCTTATATCTTCTTTATGGATTTCTTTTGAGGAAAGCTACTTACAAATGATGCAATAAAATAATATCAAGCCATATATAAAATTTGTGGGAAAAACATAATATGTCAATAAGTTCCGCTACAAATCACAAACCAAGTACTTTTTCCATATAAAACATTACTTACCTCATGTATTTTCCAAGAACATAAATAATTTCTTTTATGTTGTTGTCAAAGTCGTCTGGGAGAGATAAAGGTGGAACACACTGTATTAAAAAACACATAATTATTATTTATTTCCAAATAAGAGAATAAAATTAATAAAATAATGCATACTAATAAGGAAATATATTAAAAACTCACAATTACCTTAATGAATGTATGCCAGTCATGTGTTTTAACCCCACCAAAATCACCTTTTTTCATTAAGATATTCTTTATGTTATACGAAAACCCCGTCAGAAACATGATTTTTCTAATGACCTCTTTTACAATATTGCTCTGTTGCTCCATCAAGCACCAAGGAAGACTAATATTCTATTGACGGCCATCACCATTAGAATTAATGATCACACTTTGCAATGCGTGATTAGCTTCTTGGATGTCACTACAAATCTTTCCAATTCTTTCTTTGTCAATCCTTCCATCTAATATTCACCATAACAATTTTGTTATGTTCTTCTTGATATGCAATGTATCAAACAAATGAACTATTTGTAGGTGCTCGTAGTATGGAAACCTACTGAATTTCATCGGGTAAATTTTCATTCCTCATGGAAGCCCATTCGTGTCTTAATGACATTCATGAAACATCAACAAAATCAAATTAATACTAATTAATCAATATAGGTACATACCGCGCTGAACATAATTCACTAAAAAAAAGATTTATATAATATATGATACAAGTTGAATGTGATAATCATTGATGTCAAAGGAGTTCAGTGAATGACAAAAGGATAACCAAAGACATGATGGCAGGGTAAACTCAGTGAAAGACAAAGGAAGTAATGAAATGGAAAGTATGATGATGTGGCATGTATGGTGAGGCTGGAAAGAAACATAATGGTGTTCTAGTGCTATCAGGAAGTCAATGTTGTAATCTGACATTATTCTGGAAAAATATGGGAACTTTGTGAAACTTTGGAAATTGACTCAGTATGAAAAAGTAGTCAAAACTATTCTAAGAGAATTCCGGCTATAATTCATGGTTTCAATAGAATGCCCACACCACCATATTACGCTATAACTTGTTGAACTGGATATCTAGTCATGGTCTCAGTTTGCCTTAATAATTTCTGAGTAGAAAGTTATAAGTCTGCCAAAATAGGGTTTCAGGATAAACCTTGGAGAAATTCTTGGACATGGCTAAGTGTTGGAAAACTGGTCCAGGTGGCCTTTGATCCATGACATTTGATAAATTTATTTTCACAAGGACAATCCTTGGCGGGAATTTCCAAACGACCTCTCAAAATCCTGTTCTCAACACTTGGGCAATTTTCTTGTCTTTCTCAATATGCAAATAGTATTTTTCCTACTTTGGCATATTAATATTTTCATATGTGACCATTGTAAGTCAGCCTGGAAGTGTGGTTGGATATCCATTTCAACAAAAAACAATTCCATGCCAATTGATTAACCTATTGACACACACCCAACATTTGGCAGGCATTTGAAAGTGGTCTTCCAAACTGCTTATTGACACTTAGACAAATCTCTTCAAACCCTAAGTCACCAAGGTGATTTTATTTTTTTCATCAAACTTGGAGAGTGAGACATCCAAAATGTGAGGAATATCATACTGAATCAACCATGCCAATCTTCTCTCCTGCAACCTCATCATCTAACTTTGGTGGGCATTTTATTGGGATAGTGCACATGAAGGTGAGAGGCACTTTTGGTAGATTGATATCTTCCTCCTCAGAGACTCTTTGCGAAATATGAAACCATGGTTGGATGCACCAACCAACATAACAGAGCCTATCACTTTCAGATAATTTTTCTCATCATCCTATGAGAGATGGTGCACATTTCCTTAAGGCCACTTAGGCAGATTTTACCAATAATTCCATACTTAGACAATTTGTCCAAAACCTAAGGTGGATTTTTCATTTCACCCAAAACCTGAACTAATGCTACTAGATTATGTATTACACCTTACTGAGCAAACCTATGCTGATTTCACTCCCAGACTCATCTTCATTCTCCCTAGGCAGGAATTTTACTGAACTTTGGTGTAAGACGGCCTGAAACCCTGTTTTGGAAAATCCATATCTTCTTCCTCAAGAATTATCAAACCAATGTGAGAACATTGTCAGGTAGACAAAACATACACCTACAGGATGACCATGTGGTGCGGTCATTTTCTTCAACCCACAAATTATGGCAGGCATTTCCCTAGAGCAATTCTGACTAATTTGACCAAAAATCCTTCTTTTGGGAGACCTATATATTCTTCTTCAAGGAGTTTTTATGAGAACCGAGGCCATGGTCAGATATATATTTCAACAAACTATGGGATGGCAGGTCATGGCAGGAATTTTCTTCTTCTTATGAATTATGGTGTTCATTCTCATAAGGCAACTGCTTTAGGGCAGTTTTTCAACACTTAGTCAAAATCCCCAAATTATCATATTGTTACCAACTACTACCAGAATGTAACAATGACATCATGAGACATTAGGACACCAACATGTGTTTTTAAACCTCATCACACATGCCATATCAACACTTCTTTTATCATTAATGACCTCCTTTGACATCAATAACAACCATACTCAATAGTGTCCTTGTGCTAATAAAATTCATAGGGTGACATAGATCTATTCCTTATTGAAGTGGTTATCCACCCATGCTTTCAGTTTTCCTTATGATGGTCACATGTGCAAGAAATCAATCTACCAAAGTAGGAAAAATATTGTTTTTCATATTCAGAAATTTGGCTAAGTATTGACCAATGTTCTAACAATACATAAATAATTTGGCATACCTTGATGATTTCTATTATATTCCAAATTACATAGGTGAGGTGTCATTCTTCGTCGTTTATTTCCATTCTCTTATTTACCATTGAATTTTGCTTTGTCTATAGTTCGATAACTATGGTTCTTAGGCAGAAAGTGCCTATACTCATCAAACACTTCGTTTGCTAAACTCCTTGAATGATGAGATTTTATCCTGGGATCGCAAGTTGGACATGCAAATTTACCCTTTGTTTGAAGACCTACAAGATATATGAATTAGTGTAGAGAATTATAATTACCATTTAAAATAATGCATGATATTTTCAATAGATATATATAATATTAAAGAACAAAAGAAAGTAACAATATACCACAAAAATGTGTTAACCCGGGAGCATCATGAATTGTCCATCCAAGTATTCCATGGAATTGAAATCTTATTTTCCCTATTGGTCTAGATATGTCATACATAGTGACGCCATCCCGTAACTTCAACAACTCATCGATAAGAGACTCAATATATACACTCATATATTTAACCTGGTACTTACCTAATTGGTCCAACATACATGATTAATTATATTTAGCTATATGTCGTTATATATAAAAGACACAATTATCATGCACGAAACAAAGAAATGAAATATTTAGTGATCAGACTTTCAAGTAAAAAAATACAAATTAATTAAATACCTGGAACAATCATTGCCAACATTGTGTGCTCTCTCTTGACTGACATCCAAGGAGGAAGGTTATTGTTTATAACAAAAATAGGCCACACTGAGTAGGTAGAACGAAGCTCTCCAAATGGATTGACACCATCAACTTCCAACGAAAGTTTAAAATTATGTGGTTTTTCTTTGAAAATTGGCCACTTTTCTTCGATGCACCTAAATGCAGACCCATATGCAGGCATTCGAAGAACATCGTCTTGAATTTTTTTCTTTGCATGGAAATCCATAAACTGTGCTATACTTTGACACTTTAACAATTGCCGGAGACGTGGAATTATCAGAATATAACGAAGAACTTTGTGAGGCACCTTTTTTGTCAATTTATCGGTTCGATACCTACTTGTTTGACATTGTGGGCATTCATTTTCTAATGCATATTGTCCATAGTATATGATATGATCATTAGGACATGCATCAATAGCTTGATACTCCATTCCAAATTCTTTCATAATCACATATATCTCTCGATATGTGCGTGGTAAAATATTTGACGTTGGTAATAGAAATTCACCTAACAATCTACAAAATTCAAAAGAATAAGTCAATGTAAACAATATTAATCATCAATATCACATCCATACTTTACAAATTAGATAACAATAGCAATATAGGAAAAAGTCAACCCTTTATGTGCATGTGAACATCCAGACATAAATAATTAACAAATTACATACCTCAGTATCTGTGTGAGACAGGTGTTTGATAAACCATTCAAAACCTTCAAGTTCACTAACAACAATATAGCATATAGAAGATTTGTTTTTGAGCCTTCATAAAGAGGTTGACGTGCCTTCTCGAGTAGAGGATCAACATCATGACTATCATCCTGGTTGTCCTCATCCATTGGAGCAAATGTGTCTTGGATCAATATATGTATCTCATCTTCCTGATTTGTATCACTAATGTTATCTCCATCCATATTAGCATTAAGAACTTGATCAACTTCAGTATTCTGATCTAGATGTTCTTCACCCTGTAAATGAGTATTTCTGTTGGTACTTGGTAAATAACTCTCTGGAAGGGGACATTTTGGGGGCATTGTCTATATATTTACAAACAACGTAGTAAAATTAGTGTGTATAGAACATATAATAAAACGATAATACATTTTACTGAAATTCATGACATGATGACTATTACAGAGAATACATTAAAAATTGAATAACCTCTTACCAAGGGACAATATTCATAACCCCCTTCGGCGTGCCCCTTCTCCCTACAATGTCTTTCGGCTGTTGTTATTAAAATTATTCTTCTTTGCAAGCCCATGCAATCAAAGCAAGGGCAATAACATTTTCCATCTCCCCTTGCCTCTAATGCCTCTCTAAACTGAGCAAGCTTCCTTGCATTTTCATTCATAGTGAAAAATCCTTGTAGTGACAAGTAATTGTCTTACCTACACCATACCAAAAAGTAACTTGTCAAATACATTAGATATAAATATATTTCTAAATGCAGTATATTATATACCAATTTCTATAAAGAAAAACATGAAGACTGTGATGAATGGGATTGTCATTGATGACACCATTAATGACAATCATTTTGGAAAAATATGGTAATTTGGTGAAAAACTGGCTCAGGTAGCCTTAAAAAATTTCCCACCAAAAATTGTGTGTTGAAGAAAATGCCCACACCATATGGGGGTCTTGTAGATTGATTTTTTGCCTACCTGACCATGTCTTCATATTATCTTGGAAGTAGCTGAGGAAGAAGTTTTGAACCTGCAAAAACAATGTTTTAGGCAGATTGGACCAGACTAAGAAAATTGTCAAGGTATGGCCTTGGGAAAATGCCCGCCGTACCTTATGGGTGTATGATAAAAAATATCTGAAGCTATCATCCAATAGCCTATTGAAGAGGCTATCTCACCATGGTCTCAGTTCTCAAATAAGATGTTTGATAACAAAGATAATGGTCTTCCAAAACAAAGTTTCAGGTTGTTTTGCACTATTCCAGTACTGGAAAAACTACCTCAATGGCCTCAGGGAAATGTCCGCCCTATCTCATAGGATGATGAGAAAATTAATATGAAAGTGTTAGGCTATAGCTCATTGATGGGTGCATCTAACCATGGTCTCATTTATCCCATGGAGTGTTTTATGACAAATATATAAATCTACCAAAAGTAAGAAAAATATTATTTTGCATTTTAAGAACACAAGAAAATTCGCTGTGTTAGATTCAGGAAATTGAAAAGGCATTTTGAAATACCCGCAAGGAGGGGTTATTTTGATGATAAAATTCATCAAGTAGCATAGGAATGTTCCTTGTTGAACTGAATATCCAGCCATACCTTTAGGTTGTCTTATCATGGTCTCATATGCAAAGTATCAATCTACCAAAAATAGGAAAAATAATATTTTGCATAGTGAGAACAAAAGAAAATTGACCAAGTGTTAAAAACAGGAGTTTGAGATGTCAGTTGGAAATGCCCGCCAAGGGATGTCTTTTTGCAAGTAAATTTATCAAATGTCATGGATCCATTATTTGGTAAGTTTTCCATCTGCTCATGACTTCAGGTCTCCATAGAGTGTTCACACGTGTGAAATAGGAGTCTGCCAAAATGGGAAGAAATATGTTTTGATGTTCAAAAGAGGTTGAGAAGCTATTTGAAATGCTTTCCAGAGGTTGTGTGTGTTTCAGCAGATTTATCTTGTGATATGGTCTTGTTCATTATTGAAATGGCTATCTAGCCATGCTTGTAGGTTTCCTTATGGTGATCACATGAGGGAGAAATCAATCTACCAAAGTAGAAGAAACATTGTTTTTAGAAGTTAAAATCAATTTTGTCTAAGTGTTAAATAAAACAGTTTGGAAGCCTATATGCTGATGTGGACAACACTGAAGACAAGATACTAATGGTGTATGGGCATAGTTGAGACAGGGCTGCAGTATGTTGTATGTTGAATGACTTGCTGAGTACAGAATGAAGACTTTTTTATTGGCATTTTTGATGTGTGTGCCTGTGGAAAACTTTGGAAGAGTGTGATGTATCAATTGTAATTTGTAATCTGAAATTTGTATAAAGAGGTTGGGTGGAGTTGGGAAAAGACTTATTGGTCTTTTGACAAGTTGAAGCTTGTTTGGATGTTGTAGCATCCCAATCAGTTGTATCTAACTAAACCATTCTGGTGGGTGGTGCCACCTTATGGGTTGTTGCCCATATTGGAGATTAAAGTCTCCACTTATATAAAGATTACAAAACTATATCTTGTGCCCCTTGTGCAATGTCTTGATAGTGACGTGTTTAATTGATGAATGAAATGTGGCTAGTTGATATTGTTCTTTAATAAATATGTTGTTGAAGCAATTGTGAAATAATAATATAAGATTGGTAGAAAAAGTTGAAATTGAGTTAAAGCCTTAGCTCACTGATTCACCCCCCCCCCCTCTCAGTGAGCATTGTGTCTGGTAGACCAAAGTTTTCATTGATGCCAACAAGTGTTGTGCAATGGCCTTTGATTTACTCACAAGGAGACCTTGATAGTTTGGGCATTGGAAAACTAGGTGGCCTAAATGGTCCAAATGAAAGTTGTCCTTCTATTGTGGAAAGCGATTAATGTTGGAGCAGGGTCCTGCAGCTACAGAAGAAGCTGCTAGTTTTGGCGGAAAGAAGTTAAGATAGAGCTACGACGCCGTAGCATGTTTCCAGCTGGAGAGCAGAGCCGGAAACCATGACTTTTAAGATAGAAAAGTCAAGAAAGGCAACGGTACCTGAGTGGCCGAGAAGAGAGAGCTCAACCACTGCATTGAAGGCAGTGGCGGAAGACAGGAGGGCTCAGCGACCCTCATAAAGGAGAAGGAGCAACAAGACTGAAGCATTGAAGACGAAGGACAGAACAGCGAAGCGGTGCATAGTACCCATGATCAGTGCCAGGAAGCATGGAAGACTGCAGAGAGCTATGGTGTGATGGAAAGTGGCTACCTCAAGTACAGATGTGGCCGACTGTCACTAGTTAGGGTTTGGGTTACTATTGGGACAGGCCCACAGTGTTGTAATGGCAAGACCTTCAGGCTGCCTATAAAAGGATATATTTTGTATTGTAAAAGGGTTGGTTGGTTAGAGGGTTGGAGGGTTAGCTAGTCATTTTGTTGATTAGTTAGTTGGCTTATTCAGTTGTTAGTGGTGTTTTGCAGACTATTAGACGGTTGTAAAAATCCTAGCTCTGGTTCTGTTATTAGTGGTAGCAATCTTACTGTAACCAGTAGCTGGCTTATAGAATATGCATGTAACGATCCACAGGGATCGACAGAGAGGGAAGGGTATATTGTAGGAGAGCAATATAGAAGAGAAAAGAGATCTAAGAGAGAAGATCTTAAGCTGCATATGCAGTGCAGCAGAACTGTGTTTTACCTTCCCCTGAGCTATAAGAAAACACAGTTCTGTGGACGTAACTTCCATCCTGGAGGTGAACCACGTTAAAACCCAGTGTTATGCGATTGGTTTATGGATTATGTTTACTTATGCATTTCTCAATCAGTTCATGGATTTTGTTTACAGTTTAACGAATGAATGTGTTAATCAGTTCACAGCAATATAAAAGAGTAAACATAAGTTAGAGTCTTTAGCATGTTGTATATGGTTCATTTATGCTTTGCGTGAAACAGTCACTATTGCATTATCGAATAGCCTTGTATATTAAGTCTTGCACGTCGACACGAGAAACGCTAAGTGCGCTAGACCGCGAAGGTAGGATATCACAGAGAGGTGATACTGCACCGGCAGAGGAGCTGCGGTGCGCGATACCGCAGGTTGGCGACTTAGCGTTGGGCAGGAGCTGCGTGTGGCACGGTGCGCGGCGATGCAATAAGGTCGGAGATATCGCAGTCAGGGAAAGTGCGCACCGCAGAAGAGGATCGCGTGATGGAAGAGAGGAATACCTTGCAGCTAGAAGAGCTGCGAGACAAGGATATTGCGCGACACGAGCAGGAGATCGCGTGACGTGCAACAAGAGACTGCGCAGCTAGGAGAGCTGCGAGACACTAGTAGGATTGCCACAGAACTCGGTCCAAGACACTTGAGTCCTTGGCCAACCCATTAGAGTCACTTAGGGTGAGACTTTAGGACGCTTTGCGGTCTGTCGCCGAAAGGGTTGGTGATCTAAGGGTGTTGTTGGTTGAACATAGTCAACCCGGGTCTGCCCAAAGCAGCCAACAGATGGTTCCGTTGCCGGTTTTGAACAACTGAGCACTAATGTTCTGTTGGCATCCCACCAGAGAAGAGTTTCACCAGTGGCTAGATTCAAACCTAAGGGAGTTTGCCAAGAAAGAAAATCGGAGCCCTAAACTGAGCACAGAGGACTGGTTACAAAAGCATATCGCTTCAGATATACACGCCATATTTTTTGCAACCTATGGAAACGAGCTTTACGACTGGTTATCAAAGTTGACAGACAGGAACATATTCAAGAAGAAAAGAAACATTGTCTGGAAACCGGAGCTGATCCAGACCGTGCAGAGACTCGACAATCCCATCACGAGAGCAGTGGACTTCTGGCTTGCGAGTGTGCTAGGAGGCTTTGTCACAGAATTTGCAGTTGACCAGAGAAAAAGCTTCAGCGAGGCCGAGTGGTACTTCTTCAAAGGATATCGTGGTAAGTACCTAAAGTCTCTAAACTTGTCCATTAAGATGCTGCTACATGAAAAAGGAGTAATGGACATGATTTCAGATGAATAAGTAAAGATAGTAATGTCAAAAGAGTTTGAAAGTGATTTTGATGACATTGGAAGAACACGTAGTGGCAAGAAATATAAAGTAGCTTTCGGCTCTCCTGTATTTGGAGATAGTTCAGACAATATTAGACAACCAAGTCCTAGTACCACAGAAGAACCAGAGGGGGGTATCCCTTACCATCCCTATACCCCACATAAACAGACTGGGACTCAGAGTAATCCCGTAGGTACTCCATCCAGCAGCTCACAGACAGTACCTACTATAGCTACATCACCTTCACCTACACCGCCGAGTGGTAGTAATCCAGTCAATCAGAACCTACCGCAGAGAAATAGAATCGGAGATGATATGAAGCTACCTACCTTTAAGGGTACAGGAGCAGAGGACTCGGAATAGCATTGGTTTCTATGTGAAGCCATGTGGACCATTAAAACAATCAACGACGATAACCTTAAACTTGTACAGTTGGTCACTACACTCAGAGATCGAGCTTTAACATGGTACATAAAGTATACCACAGTACCCAAGACACTTGCCCAAGTCAAGAATGCCATGATTAAAGAGTTCAAGAAACCTAAGTCTGAATCGCAATGCATTACAGAGCTTAAGGATATTAAGCAATTACCATCAGAATCAGTATGGGACTTTGACCAGAAATTCAAAGCTCTTATAGACCAAGTAAGATTTGAGTTTGCGCCAGAGCAGCATAAGGAATGGTTTATTGCAGTAATGCTCCCTCACATCAGATTACCACTAATGCAGCAGAAACTCCAGACGTAGGATGACGCGTTGGAGATGGCGATGAAGCTAGAAGCTTCACCCTTAGCTGAAACCAGTGCAGGCATGACAACTCTACAGAACCAGTTGGCCAACCTCACGCTACAGATACACGAACTTAAGAAAGGAAAAGAGGTTATGCAAGACATATGGTGCTTACGATGTAGAGCACAGGGTCATACCAAAGACAACTATCCAGTCTTTACAGAATATTTAGCGTCAGGGGCTCCTAACCCCTTACCACGAACGCAAGGGCCATGGTGTGAAATATGCAAAACACAAGGACACCCACCTCAGCAATTCCCTTTGCTTCAGAAGTATGTACAGACACCTAGGAACCTATACTGTGTCTTCTACAGTTCTGTCGGACATGATGAACAGAATTGCCGAGCCTATGATCTCATGTTAGATAGAAAACATGATGTATACAGAGTCCAGTCAGAAACACAGGGTCCAGCAGCAGGACCACAGCCTGATCCGACTTACGATGGCCGTGGAGGAGGATTCAGAGGACGAGGTCGTGGAGGAGGCTTTGCAAGAGGAGAAGGCTTCGGCAGAGGAGAGAGTTTTGGCCGTGGTCGCGGACCAATCACTTGTTATAACTGCGGAGTTGTAGGACACTATGCTAGGGACTGTCAAAGCCCCACTACTACTTGTAACTACTACAAATCTTATGATCATACCATAGAGGAGTGTCCTACCTTAATAGCTAAGATCAAAGATCCTAAGCCAGCAGTACACCAGAACATCCAGCTTATTGCTGCTGATCAGGAAGAGCCAGAACCAAGAGTTAATATTGTGACTCGTAGCTGTGCTTCCACCAGTAGCACATCGCAGGAGACCGGAAAGAACATAGGCCAGGAGTGGGTGCGCAGAGCTCCTGGTAAAGCAACAGCACTCGACCTACAGAAGAATAAAGAGACATTTCATGAAGCCAAGGATTCCTTTGATGAACCTACACAATCAGGATCGTAGGTACCGTCGTCTAGGGGCGTACCGCAGCAAGCACCTTGTGGCGATAGCCCAGAACAGATACCGCAGGCTACCACATCGGGAAGATGCGACGAGGATGAATCGACAAGAAGTATACAATCCTTCCTGTGCAGTTGCTTGAAGCTCTTGAGAAATGAAAAAGCTATCGGCGAGCTACAGCACATCATAGATCAGTGTCAGCAACCTTCTCTCTAGGGAAGTGCACACCGCGCTGTTCATAATATTACAGGACATACAAGTACCGGAAGAGAGATGAAACTCACAGCACAGATTGGAGAGTTCGAAATGGATGAATTCGTCTTAGATCTGGGATCAGAGGTGAATGTTCTAACTAAGCAGACATGGGAACAGATGGGTAGCCCTCAGTTAGTCAGATCACCTATGCACCTGAGATTAGCTAACCAGCAGCGAGTATCACCATTGGGTCGACTACCACAGGTACCAGTTGACATTGACGGAGTTCGTACTTTTGCGGACTTCGAGGTTATAGAAATCACTGACGGAAGTCGACCATATCCAGCACTATTAAGTATCGATTGGGTGATTGGTAGCAAGGCTATCATCGACCTAAAGAGAAGACAAATGACCTTTGAGGATGAGCAGATCCGGGTCATCGCATCGCTGGATCCTCACTAGGGTCCTAGATACATTGAACCTATCCGAGCAGAGGAGGAGGCACATAACATGGATAGTCTCTACCAGATGACTGCGAACTAGAACGACTACATTAATCCAACTGCAGAAGGGAACATTAGTTGGCGATGCGACAGCTCATGCGCATCGGACTCCGATATTGGCCTAGAGAACTGGAAAAACAAACTTTACGAAGTCTCAGCGCGTAGATGTGCGTTTATGAGTAAGTCACTGCGATGGATTGGCGCAGAGATCACTGAGATTCCATCATTTCATGGTCTAACAGATATTCAGGAATTTCTTGAGCAGTTTGAGCAACAGATTCCTTACGAGCAGAGGAACGCAGCTATGGACCTTGCAGTACGAGCCACACCTACAAGATGGTGGTATGCGCATAAACAAAATATCGCATCATGGGATGATATTAAAAGACTGATGGCGATCAGATTTTCTGTCGATAGAGAGTATGTCCAGCAGAAATAAACAGGAGAAACTGACCCCAGGACACACATTCAGACATGTGAATAGATCTGGTCAGACATTCTCGAGGATGAATGGGTTCACAGATTCATTCACACATTGGACACAGTTCCAAGGAACTAGTACACAGAGACCGAGTTGCGCAAGGGGACAACCACATGGTCACTTATGATAGACAGTTTCCTACTTACCTTCGCGTTTGAATCAGAACATCCAAGTGTTGCTCAGGCCCTAGACATAATCAAGATCAAGATATTTGAGGACTGTACCACCTCAGTGCAGGCTCAACCTGAGTGGGCCAACCAGTTGCAAGACGCGCTTAAGTGCTATAACTTCGTAGCAAAGCCAGACAATGAAGATAAGGATGAGGATGAGGACCCTTGCAACACTAACATTCCGGAATCAGAAGGGACTCGCGATGTTGGGGGACCACAGTTAGAGATTCCAGCAATCATCGAACCTATCAAGATTAAAAAGATCAATATTGGCACAGACGCAGAACCTAAGTTTGCCTCTATTGGAGACTATTGGAACGATGAAACAGTCAGACAGATTGCCGATTTGTTACATGACTATCAGGACCTATTTCCCACCAAGTTCACAGAGATGAAGGGAATAGTTGGAGACCTGGGAGTTATGAGGATACCATTGAAGGAGGATGCTAGACTAGTTAAGCAGCGCCCATATAGATTGAATCCGCGCTACAAAGAAAAAATAAAGGATGAAATTGATAAGATGCTAGCAGCAGGCATCATTGAGCCGGTAGAAGAAAGCGAATGGGTTAGCCCCATGGTCATATAAGAAAATAAAACAAAAGGAGACATCAGGATCTGTGTTGATCTGCGCAAGCTAAAAGATGCATCGCTTCACGACCCATTTTCGACACCGTTCACTGATGAGGTATTAGACAACGTGGGAGGACAGGAGGTCTACTCCTTCACTGATGGGTTTTCAAGCTACCATCAGATCAGAATACATCCAGAAGATTGATCCAAGACCACCTTTACAACAGAATGGGGCTCGTTCCAGTATACGGTAATGCCCTTTGGTCTTAAGAATGCACCAGCTATATTTTCTAGAGTAGTCGTTGCTGTATTTAAAGAATACATTCATAAATTATTAGAAGTATATTTTGATGATTGGACTGTATTTGGACTAATCGACAAGCATATAGGAGACTTAAGACTGATGTTAGAGAAATGTAGGCAGTACCAGATTTCTCTAAACTTGAAGAAATGTATATTTTGTGCACCATTTGGTATTTTGTTGGGTCACATTGTTTGCAGACAAGGCTTGATGGTAGATCCCGCGAAGATTGCCATCATTGTAAACCTTCCAGCACCTAACTCAGTCAAGCAACTGAGGACAGTACTTGGTCATACGGGGTACTACAGAAAGTTCATCAAGGGCTACACAAAGATTACAGCACCAATGGAGAAATTGCTCAAGACAGATGTAAAATTCCTATGGAACGAGGAATGTCAGCAGAGTCTAGACATGCTTAAAGAGAAGATGGTTACAGCACCCATCTTAGTATTTCCAGACTGGACTAAGCCATTTCATGTACATGTGGATGCGTCTAGCATCGCATTAGGGGTTGTTTTAACACAACCAGGAGAAGGGGACATTGACCACCCCATCGCATATTCCAGCAGAAAGCTCTCGACAGCAAAAAAGAACTACACCACAACTGAAAGAGAAGGCCTAGCTATGGTGTACACGCTCCAGAAGTTCAGGCACTATCTGTTGGGTGCCTCGTTTAAAATGTTCACTAACCATTCCGCGTTGAAGTATTTGGTCAACAAGCCAGTGTTGGGGGGAGAATCTGCAGATGGTTACTCCTCTTTCAGGAGTATGATTTTGAAATCATTGTGAAACCAGGAAGACTCAATGCAGGACCTAATCACCTGTCGTGGATAGATGCAGGAAAAGAGCCAGAGCGCAGTCGAAAAACAACTTCTAGACTTAAGAATGATTACAAAGAAGACTGCCATGAGGTACATTCCACCTATAAAGCCGGCCACCGGAGAGACCTCGACACCACCGATGTCCTGCCAGGAAAGCTTAGCCAAAGATCGCCTCAATACTGTGTTAATTCCACCAGGGAGTATCCAATTCCCTCCTACAATGAAGGATCCACCAGCTCAGTTTAGATAACCCATCGAGGTTAATCTTGCAGAGTTTCATACTGAGCAGTTGCAGATGATCCAGCAGCAGCTAGGCGTAGAGCTCAAAAGTAGAGAGCTCGAGACTTACAAACAGAATACGCAGTTGCAGCAACAGAATGCAGCACTTGCTATCAATGTTCAGAAAAAGTTAGACGAAGTACGAACATATGAGGAAAGAGAGCAAGATATTTCTCATGTTTTGTAGAGCATTGCATTGGAACTGCCACAATGTAACATTGAGTTCGCCTTACCAGTTCTGCAGAAACTAAGAAGAGTAGCAGACAGAGCAAAGGCTCTGGAAGAAACCATGACTAGGATGGACGAAGAAGTGGCCAAGATGAAGGCAGACCACAAGGAGCAGATCTCTGAGCTTGAGGCTCGCATACGAGACACCTCCCAGGCAGACCAGAAAGCACGAGTAGAAGCCCTTCGATTCACTTCTGCACAGATGCAATCTCGCATCGACGAAGCACAGTTAGTACTAACCGATGCGACAAACACATGGGACGAGTTAGATGAGCCGTTGGAGAAAGTATAAATCCAGCAAAGTATTCAGCAGATAGAGAATACTGCTGCGGCAATGAAAGAATAAATTAAGGGCTTGGCAGCTCTTCAAAAGATGAGGAAGACAAAGGAGATGAACCGTTTGCAGCAGGAAGCGCAACAATTAAGAACCAAGGAGATGTACATTAATGACCTGCTTCAACCGCATCAAGAGCAAATCACAGAGATAGTTGATACGGTTGAACAGAAAATAAAGGAGTTCACTACCACCAGAGAGAAAAATGACGCCACAGAAGACGCCAGTATTAGTCAAGCTTTGCTTGAGTCGGCACAAGAGTGTGTCGAAGTGATGCAGAAGGAAGTCACAGGACTTCGTGACAGGTTGCAGAGGGCTTCACAGGAAGCCAAGGCAAAGCTACAATGGGAGAAGCCCGCTGGAGGTGGCTCGAGGGCAAGCCACAAGTAAGTGTTAGGGGACTGTTGGAGCAGGGTCCCGCAGCTACAGAAGAAGCTGCTAGTTTTGGCGGAAAGAAGTTAAGACAGAGCTACAACGCCGTAGCACGTTTTCAGCTGGAGAGCAGAGCCGGAAACCATGACTTTTAAGATAGAAAAGTCAAGAAAGGAAACGGTACTTGAGTGGTCGAGAAGAGAGAGCTCAACCACTGCATTGAAGGCAGCGGCGGAAGACAGGAGGGCTCAGCGACCCTCATAAAGGAGAAGGAGCAACGAGACTGAAGCATTGAAGATGAAGGACAGAACAACGAAGCGGTGCATAGTACCCATGATCAGTGTCGGGAAGCATGGAAGACTGCAGAGAGCTATGGTGTGACGGAAAGCGGCTACCTCAAGTATAGATATGGCCGACTGTCACTAGTTAGGGTTTGGGTTACTGTTGGGACAAGCCCACAGTGTTGTAATGGCAAGACCTTCAGGTTGCCTATAAAAGGATATATTTTGTATTGTAAAAGGGTTGGTTGGTTAGAGGGTTGGAGGGTTAGCTAGTCATTTTGTTGATTAGTTAGTTGGATTATTCAGTTGTTAGTAGTGTTTTGCAGACTATTAGACGGTTGTAAAAATCCTAGCTCTGGTTCTATTATTAGCGGTAGCAATCTTACTGTAACCAGTAGCTGGCTTATAGAATATGCATGTAACGATCCGCAGGGATCGACAGAGAGGGAAGAGTATATTGTAGGAGAGCAATATAGAAGAGAAAAGAGATCTAAGAGAGAATATCTTAAGCTGCATATGCGGTGCAGCAGAACTGTGTTTTACCTTCCCCTGAGCTATAAGAAAACACAGTTCTGTGGACGTAACTTCCATCCTGGAGGTGAACCCAGTGTTATGCGATTGGTTTATGGATTATGTTTACTTATGCATTTCTCAGTCAGTTCATGGATTTTGTTTACAGTTTAACGAATGAATGTGTTAATCAGTTCACAGCAATATAAAAGAGTAAACATAAGTTAGAGTCTTTAGCATGCTGTATATGGTTCATTTATGCTTTGCGTGAAACAGTCACTATTGCATTATCGAATAGCCTTGTATCTTAAGTCTTGCACGTCGACATGAGCAACGCTGAGTGCGCTAGACCGCGAAGGTAGGATATCACAGAGAGGTGATACCGCACCGGCAGAGGAGCTGCGGTGCGCGATACCGTAGGTTGGGGACTTAGCGTTGGGCAGGAGCTGCGTGTCGCATGGTGCGCAGCGATGCGATAAGGTCAGAGATATCGCAGTCAGGGAAAGTGCGCACCGCAGAAGAGGATCGCGTGATGGAAGAGAGGAATACCTCGCGGCTAGAAGAGCTGCGAGACGAGGAGATTGCGCGATGTGAGCAGGAGATCGCGCGACGCGCAACAAGAGACCGTGCAACTAGGAGAGCTGCGAGACACTAGTAGGATTTCCACAGAACCCGGTCCAAGACACTTGAGTCCTTGGCCAACCCATTAGAGTCACTTCGGGTGAGACTTCAGGCTGCTTTGCGGTCTGTCGCCGAAAGGGCCGGTGATCTAGGGGTGTTGTTGGTTGAACATAGTCAACCCGGGTCTGCCCAAAGCAGCCAACAATTAACACTGTTTCAACAAACAATAGCTTAGTGGAGCATCGGGTCCATAAAAAAAAACGAATTAGTTAGAGTCATTGTTGACTAGACCCTCTTGTTGCAATTATTCTGGTTTAAATAAAAGGAGGGAGTTCCAGGGTTGTTAAATTCATTCGTAAGGTACATGAACCAAAGAATACAACTGTCATTTTGAGCCTCAATGTTAGTTTGTATCCCCCAATAAAGGATGCATGCTTACCTTTTATGAATTTACGGCCAGATGATTGTTGCAGAGTATGACTGATCTCTCTAGTTTTGGATATGGTCGATAAATAAATACAGGCTCAATCCACACTTAATCAATTGCAATTATAGAAAATGTGCCGAAAATGCATGAGTCAAGCGGTACAACGGATGGATGATCCATGCACATTCTCACATTACGCTTTCAAGAATGGAAGGATTGATTTTTTAGCCTGGAGACTCCACATACACTTTGTGTTCTTGTTAGAGAGGGACTGGGAGGCAGTTGATACAGGCTGTTGATCGTTTTTATAAATAAAACACTTCTTTCAGACAGAGTACCCCTTCACCCATACCCAACAGATTTGTAACACAAAATAAAATTTTAAATCTGAGTAGAGTTGTGAAGCTTCAACAAAAAGAGAAGCCTTCTCTAACTCAACAAGGATAATTATTAATACTATTATAACTTGACCTGTGTGTAAACAACCAAGAGTCATTGAAAGTTGGCATTGGTTTCACGGGTGTGCAAAGATAGACATATATCGTCGATATAGAGACGGAAGTTCATTGAAAATTAAAAACATCAATATTGCCACGGTTTTTTCGCCATGATAAAAAAAAATGAAGTATTAATCCATGAATGTTCAAAATGTGGAAGTATTTCGTGGAAAAATCTGCCCAAATGTATTAGTGTGAGGTCATGAGTGATTGTTGGGAACTGACTCGATGTTGATATTCTAGAAATGCTGATTGAAAAGGGTAATAACTGGTTATCTTCTATGGAATTTGTTCCATCCAATCCGTCACCAATGAGCTTGTTGGACGAGCCTTCAGGCATTACTTCCATATCCAGTGGACTTACAGAATGTGTGTTCTTGCCTTCGTAAATTGTTACTACAAACTTTGGGTCTTTGGTGCATGTTTGAACCTGGATTGTTTCTTATCGTCTTTTTCCTATATTTTCTCCATTAGCATCCATCACTTTCTTAGGAGTGGAGGGGGAGATGAGAGAGAGTAGTGCGACAATCAAATTGACTTACTGTGCAATATGGATTTTTCTTTTCTTTTCTTTTGGAGTTGCGCCACACTACCTTTGGGAAACCCCACATTTTTCTTTGATAAGCTTGCGATAGGATTTTACTCGAGAAGATTTTATTGTGGCATACTTTTACTGTGATAGACAAGTCTTCAAACTTGATTGTGATATAATTCACTGCAACAGGACTCAAGTTTCAGTTTTCATCGACACACCTTTTACAGAATTTGATCTCGACACACTTTTACCTTGACAAACACCCACTTGACTTTGATGGGATTTTACCACGATACACCTTTTTTTAGTTGCGACCAACTCCCACTTCGACATGACCACATTTAATAGAGATTCATAAAATAAAATTTAATTTTCTATTAACTTATAATATGAAAAACACTTTTCACCACTACGTAACTTGGGATAAACCTCGACACTACCTTATTGAGACAAGCTCACAATATCATATAACCAAAATTTTAAATAAGACTTACATATTAAGCACCCTGAGATTAAAACTTAAACTTTTACATGGTGAAATATTTGTGGATTCTTTATGTCTTTTACAAACGGTAAATGTAAACACCATTCACACAAGTAGTTCTGGAGAAGATGTGCGACATAAATAAAACATGCATTCAACCATAAATTATGGGTTTATATATTATCGCGACATAACAAAAGAACTATGGTTGCACTTACATACTTAAAAATTTACTTGGATTTTTCACCTTTTATAGATCTTGGGGTCTCAACACATTCCAAAACATGAGCTTGAGCTCTCAAACTCTTCTCATAGTTTTACTTCATCTCCTTTTCCTCTCACTATGTTATTCTCCAAGAGACTCTTCTCCTCTCTCTCTCTTTCTCATTCTTCTTCTTCTACATATACAAAGACTAAATTTTGCTTCTCTTGGAAGCTACCAACTAACATTAAAGGTTGTAATTAGTCCCTACCTAAAAACTTGACTTCAGAAATAAAATTCAGCTTCTTAAATATGGTGAGACGTGAACTCCACAGCCTAATTAGACCTACAAAATTCTAAACAAATATCTTTGTTGTTCACCAATTCTCTTATGAAAGGATACCTTATGTCGATGTGCTTAGTTATTTTGTGGAACACATGGTTCTTTTACAATGCAATGGTTGAACTATTGCCGTAGTAAATGGTTGTTGGTTCTTACTAGTTTTTCAACATGTCTCTTAACATTCTCTGCATCCAAACAAATTGACATGTAGGTCTTATAGCTGCAACATACTCTGCTTCTATTGAATACATAGTTATGATGGGTTGTTTCTTAGAATCCCACAACACAACACCTATACCAAAATGAAATGTGTACCCAAATGTTATTTTCCTGTCATCTATGTTGCATCCATTTTCACTGTCATTGTATCCAATGCGTTTGAAATTTTATGAGGTTGAATACATAATGCTTAGGTCCATTGTGCCACTTGCATACCTCAGAATTATCTTACATGCTTACCAATTAGAGTGTTTTGGTGACACCATGAATCTTGAGATCAAACTTACTCCATACATTATGTCTGGTCTTGTTGCGGTTAAATACATAAGGCTAGAAACTAGCCTTTTAAGCAATGTAGGATCTACATTTGATCTGTCATCATCATTTCTCAATTTTAAACTTGTTATTACTAGTGTTGGGGATACCTTGCAATTAGACATGCTGAATCTTTTTAAAGCTGCACTTTCATACCTTGAATGTCATATAAATATACCACTTTCAGACTAATGGACTTCAATGCCCCAAAAAACTTGATAAGCCCCAAATCAGTCATTTCAAATTTGCTTTCCATGATTGTTCTAAAATACTTTATGCCAAAATCACCAAAAAATATTAAATCATTTACATACATGCAGACAATTAACATGTTACCTTTCTCATTAACTTTGGTGTACAACGTTAGTTCACTTTCACTTCTATGAAATCCATTTTGGGTGAGATATGAATCAATGGGACTGTACCAAGCTCTAGGACCTTACTTCAAACCATAGAGTTCTTTTTCCATCCTTTATACTTTGTGCTATTGTCTTGGAACTTCATAGACTTGTGGTTGTTCCACATACACTTCCTCCACTATACAACCATTCAAAAATGCATATTTAATATCCATTTGATAAACATTCCATTTTTTTTGTTCAACAATGGAAAAAAATATTTTGACGATGTCCATGTGTGCGATAGGTGCAAAAGTTTCATTGAAGTCTATGCCGGGTTGTTGTGTGAACTCTCTTGTGACCATTCTTTCCTTGTGCTTCTACACATTCCCATCAACATCTTGCTTGGCCTTGTAAATCCATTTGAAACAGATTACATCCTTCTCTTTTGGTACATCAACCAACTCCCAAGTTTGGTTCTTCTTAATGCATTGTGTTTCTTCATCCATGGCTTGTGCCCATACTTGAGTCTTCGACATGTTCCTCAAATTTTATAGGATCATCGATTTGAGAAAATAATGCAAAAAAGAGAATGTATTTGGTGTACCATCTTCATCGTCAAACTACTTCATGGAGTTTGTTGAGTTGTTGGTGTGCTTGTCGGTGTATCTTGAGCTTCGACTTGTGTCAAATTTCCTTGTGCTGAAACAAGTTGTGGTGTCCTAGGATTCGATGGTGCTACGACATTTTGGCTTACCTGTGTTGTTTGAACCACTTCCTCTGTCATATCATCATGCTCAATAGTCGACACAATCTTGTCATTCTTCTTGATGGTTCTATCCCATGCTTCATTCTTAACAAATTGAACATCACAATTGATAATTACTTTTCTTGTCACTAGGTTCATACAATTGATATGCTTTTGTGTCTTCAGAGTAACCAACAAAAATGCATTTATGTCCCTTATTGTCTAGTTTCTTTCTCAACTATTCTAGAACATGAGGATATGTGACACAACCAACAAATTTTATATGAGAAACAATGTGATTCAAACTTGTCCATGCTTCTTGAGGAAATTTTTTCTTTACGCTCTTTGTCAGACACTGATTCATAATATATACAATAGTTGCAACTGCTTCAGCCTAATATTAATTTGAAAAATACTTGGTTTCCATCATGTTGCACACCATCTCCATAATGGTTATGTTATTTCTCTCTGAGACACTGTTTTGCTGAGGTGTATACCGCATAGTGAATTGCTTGTGTGTGCCATGGGTCTTACAAAAATTTAGGAAGCCATTCAAGACATATTCACCACCTCTGTCCATCCCTAGGATTTTGATGCTATGTCCCCTTTGCTTCTCCACGAGTGACTTGAACTCCTGGAAACATTTAAATGCATTAGATTTATGTTTTAGAAAATATACCCATGTTTTTCTTATGAAATCATCATTAAAAGTAAGAAAATAATTGTAGTCTTCTATGGATGGTGTTTGGATTGGGCCACAAATATATCAGAGTGCACAATTTCAAGTGGAGTGCGTGCTTTGTATGACTTTCTGACTGGAAAAGTCTCTCTATGTTGCTTGGCAAAAAAACATCCTTCCCAAACTCTCTTTGGTTTGTTGATCAATGGAAATCCTTTCACCATATTCTTCATGTGCAATAGCTTCATCCCACCAAAATTCAGATGTACAAACCTGAAATGCCATAGCTAGGACTCATCCTAAACCTCTAATTGAAATGTTGTTTCAATTTCAGCGCTTTCCTTTTCTTCTGTGTTGCAATGCTTGTCTGCTTTTGATTTCTGCCTTAAATGCGACTCCTAAATTTTCCTTTCCTTTCATGTCTGGAATTGTCCTCAAAAGAAACAAGCGATTTCTTATCATTGGTACTTTTTCTATTAGCTGGTTTCTTGGACATAAGTCTTTAATCACACAATGATTGTCTTCCATGTAGAATCTATATCTTTTTTGTATCAGTTGTCCAATGCTCATCAAATTTTGTTTCACACCTTCGACATAATAAACATCAGGCATAGTATTTTTCTCCCCATGTTTGGTTAGAATACCAACAATACCTTTTCCCAAAACAATGACTTGGATATTATTTCCAAGTGTAACATTAGCTTGGATTGATTTATCTAGATTGGAAAACAAATTTAAATTACCATTCATATGATTGCTACATCCTGAATCTAAATACCATATGTCACATGGACTTTATTGGACAACATTGCATTCAATTGGGGATGCACATGCCAAAAACATTGTGCTTGTCGAAGTTTCGGTGTTGCTCAACTGGTTTTGAACTTGATTTCCTTGGTCATATTGCTTCTTCCTGCATTCATATGCAAATTTTCCAAATTTCTTGCAATACTAACATTTAATTTTTGACTTATCAAACCTATGACCACTTGGCTGATTGGGGTTCTGATTTTGATCTCTACCAATGACATTTGTAGGAATGTTGTTGCATACTCCTCTCGAAAAAATTCTTCCTCTGCTGCTAGAATTATATCTCTCCCTGCCTCTTCCATAACTTATAGACATCTGTGCTATAAATGCACCTTCTAATGATGTATTTTATCTATTGATTATATGTTCATGATTAATGAGTGAGGCTTGTAACTCATCAATGGTAAACTGGGACATGTCTTTGTTTTCTTCCAAGGCCACGCCCAATGATTCAAATTTTGGGGGAATACTTCTAAGAATTTTTCAAAAACCCTTTTGTTTTCTATATTTTCTCCATGAGATTTCAATCTATTTATTAGACCAATGACTCTAGTGTAAAATAATTTCACTAACTTTGTATCTTTCATTGACAAAGATTTAAAATATCTTCTAAATAGAATCTGCAATTTAGAAGTCTTTACCTTGTCCAAGCCTTGATAGGCGGTTTCCAATGTATCACATGCCTCTTTAGTGGTATTTGCTTGTGCTACTCTTGGCAGTATGCTTTCATGTATGACTTGATGTATGTAGAATAGATCATTTCCATCTTTCTTCCTCTGTTCCCTTAAGGGCATCCTTTTGAGCTTGTATGAGATTATTATATGTTGTCTGATCCACTGGTTTTATATAACTATTTTGGACTATCTCCCATACATATTGACCTCTGAACAAATCCTTCATTGTTAGAGACCAATACTCATAATTATTTCCCGAGAAAATTGGAGTTTGTAAACTTGACATTTGTGTGCCAGAAGTGGAAGCCATTTTTTAATTTTCAAACCTACTCTGATACCAGATCTTGGGAGAGGAGGGGGATATGAGAGAGAGTTGTGTTGTCACAAGATCACAATATCATATAACCAAAACATTAAATAAGACTTGTGTCGATCACTTTTAGATTAAAACTTAAAGTTTTACAAGGTGAAATATTTGTGGATTGTTTATGCCTTTTACAAATTGTAAACGTAAACAATATTCACACAATTAATTTTGTAAAAGATGTGCCGGATAAATAAAACATGCATTCAACCATAAACTATGGGTTTATAATTACACCTACATAACAAAAGAATTACCGTAACATTTACATTCTTGGAAATTTACTTGATGCTTCACCTTTTACAAAGCTTGGGCTCTCAACACATTCCAAAACACTAGCTTGAGCTCTTGAACTCTTCTTAGTTTTTTCCTTCTTATCCTTTTCCCTCTTGCTCTGTAAAATGTACTTCTAACAAAGTTTTGTAATTAATATTTCCAACACACTTATCTAAAATTTTGGTTGTTCTATAGCAAAAAAATTAGTATTACCATGGATGCCTGGATTCTTGTCTACACAGATAGGATTTTTTTGGGTGATGTCGCCATCTGCTCGCTGGAGCCCCCGCCCCCTATTATTCTTGATTATTGTTTGGTGACTCTAAAAAAAAATATGCTATCATTCATAGACGAATCTAGGGGTTAAATTTGACAAGCACCCCTACCTGTCGGTTAAAAAAAATTTGACGGTTTTGTCTCTAAAACTACCCTGCATATAACTTTCAAAAAAAATTGTACCCTTCTCCCATCAATATGATTTTAATATTGGACATTGGCCATTTGGATTCATTACGTTGGCATGAATATCTAAACTGAACTCAATAATTTAACCAGTCTAGATGTATAAGTATCGTTCAACCAATCCACAAAAGGTATTTTCAATAGTGGTTGCCTTCCATCCTAGGATTCATGTTGGACATTTTAACTTGTTAAACATTTTATTGAATCAAAGACTCATCATTATATATTTGCAGGTGAATGCATTAGATATGACTCAATTTTAAGATCATGCGGAAAGGACAAAGATAGTTGACTTTTAGAGAATGTGAAGGAGGGTGAAATGTTTTACATTTTTTCCTTCCATCTTTCTTTCCTCCCATGCAGTGCATGTTGAAAGTCCAAGCATCCTTCTCTTACCCTTTGCATTCCATCATGGAGCAAGAAGTGATATAATGAGATGCAAAGAAAGTTAACTTAGAGTGTGGACCCAATTCTATTTAAATGATGGAGATTCAAGATGAGATGTTGATGAGTATGACATACATAAATACCTTTTGGCCATCATGGCAGTCTATGCAAATTTTCTTCTTTTGATAATCAAATATGAGGCCTAATTCGACCTCCAACATCAACCTAAACCAAAATTTATATACAAATAAAACAATATTGGAAATAACATTGAATATTCTAAATCATTCATTACCCATTGAATTCAATGCACTCGAAAAACAAAAAGCATTCTACAAAGAGATAATATGAATATTTTGATGCCACCATAGTACCATGCCAAGGAAGCTCCTATAGGGATCTAATGTTGAGCCTAACCAATTGCTCTAAAAACAAAGCCATATGCTCATTATAGAGCAATCTGGCCCATCATCCAACAAAGCCATATGCTCATTATAGAGCAGTCTGGCCCATCATCCAACAATGAATCAACAATGGCAATTTCTTCCACTTCTCTACACAACACAAGGTTCATATATTTTCTTTCTCTGCTCAACATGCCCTATGGGATATTCTTCCCTAAAAATGATTTTCAATACAAGCAAAATAATCCAAACTACTGGTTATCTTTTAGGAATAACTTGGATGAGAAACGCTTGGCCAAAAATAGTTCATGAGCAACAATAGCAAGGTTCCAGGTTTAAATGGTTTTTTTTTTCAACTATTGTGAATGTTCTAGTCGTGGTTATTTCCTCAAACCGTCCCATTTCCTCTCAGACTCTCAACAACAAGTCCCAAACATTTAGCTCTTACTAGCCACAAGTCCATGGGTTTTTTCTAGGTTTTTTTACCATTTATAGGAATAACAACCCTTGTTTCACACAAGGTTTTTCATAAACAAGAAGAGTAAAATGTTAATGAATAAAGGAAGAATGATTCATGAATAATGGGGAATGAAGCTTCCGCACAATCATTTGCACCAAAAATATTAACAGAACAATCACTTAAATTTTCTTTGTAGTCATGGTTTTGCTAGAATCGAATAGGGTATTATTCATTGAATTTATTTAGACCTAAATATGTGAGCACAGCTATGAATTTCCAGAGGTAGAATGTACCTTGTAAATTTGCAATTTGTTGAAGAAAATGTTGTTGAAGGGTTCAACACTAAATGGGTGAAAACACCTTGTTGGCTTCTACTACAAGCCTACAAGAAATTTTTGGTTTTCTGAATGAGTTCTCAAGTGGCCCTTTCAACCTGAAGTAGTTGGTTTAAGGCCCGAGCTGGAGCCTGGATAACTTGCCACAAGTTCTCAACTACTCGCCATTCCACTAGTTCTAAACTACTTGTCATTCCACTTCAGGCCACAGCTATTATAGCTGATATAATCTTAACTTATTGAGAAATATGTAACCATTGGGTTACAATGACATTCCAGAAATATGTTATTGGTTGTACTTATGGCCAAATTTTCCTTTTTTTCATTTCTGGCTGCCATGAATCCATGATGATTGCAACAGGCCTAGTAGTTGATGATCCCCATTCTACACTACTCAATGAAGGGTGCAAGTTGCAGGCATTAGACTGCGCGAGAATCGACACTGCAATGGCCGCATGTTCTCTGATACTAACAATATGTGAATCAACCAAATGCACCAAGCATCTAATATCTACCCCTTCATCTACCATTGCAATGATATTATTGTCGCCTCCTACAGAAACTTTACTAGAGGAATCAAGGCCTCTTTTTTAAGCTGGGTATTACCGTATTAGAGGAAATTTAAACTCAAAATGAGCCTTTTAACTTTTATTCAAATTCCATGTCATCATTTGTTAGCCAATGAAATTGCTTTAAATTTGAAATACCATATAGGTCTTAAACATTCTTTTAATATAAATTTGGGGATAGGTATCACTAAAAAACTACTTTTTTTTGTTTGTATTTTTAACATATCTTCCCGTGGTTTTACTCAAATTTTGATCGGGAGAGATCGTTGGATGCGGAATTAAATTACGCATCCAACGAGTACCCACTCGGCATACTTTTGACGGGTCCTGCTACCCAAAAAACAAGAAATACCTGAAAAAATGTGATGATGACATCATCATCACGTTTTTTCAGGTATTTCTTGTTTTTGGGGTAGCAGGGTCCATCAAAAGAATGCCGAGTGGGTACTCGTTGGATGCGGAATTTAATTATGCATCCAACCGATCGAAATTTGAGTAAAAACATGGGGAGATATGTCGAAAATACAAGCAAAAAAAATAGTTTTTTTTCTTTTATTCCTCCAAAATTAATAAATATTATTTATTATTTTAAGTATTATTTTATTAATTTTTTTTAGGAGGCCCATTTTAAGTTGAAATTTCCTCTAATTTGAATCTGAAGCCTTCCAAACAAACCCTTTATAAAGAAAACCAGTGATAGCCTTGCAAACAAACCCTTTACAAAGAAAACTAGGGCATCCCTGCTAGCCCCGGGGCACGGTCTTGAAACTCCGATGGCATCATTGCAATCCAGCTTCAATAGTCCGCTCTTTATGAGAATATCCAAATCACGCCGATGACAATTGAGTTTGTTGACGACAACGTCTAAGTCGCTCCACATCATAAGTTTCCCGCAATACAAAAGCTCTCTGCAACTCTTTGCGTGTTCTCTATAGAGTCGATACAACGTTGGAAATAAGCTCTTTCAACAACAAATTCTCGGCCCAATAACAAGAACATTCCGCAATAATGCTTAGGATGATCTGATTAAGAACTTCCAGGTTCGCTGTAATTGCTTGCCATTTTTCAGAGAAGACTTTTCTACAATAGATCTCCTACATGAGCAAGGGAATGAGAGCTTGGGCCTCAAGCATCCCTCTGGATCATTATTATTATCAAACCCTCCCTCCATCTTCAATCTTTCAGTATGAAAGTCGTAGAATGGCTTGGGCTCTTGAGGAGTAGAATATATTACTTGATGATCCACAGGTTGTCCCTTTCTACAAATATCCTGGTTTTCCTCAATCTGTCAATCGGCCTAATCAAAATCCATAACATTACAACAACGACTGGTGTACATATTTAAACAAACCGGCAATTTGACATGTTTCTAGCCTTGTTTTGCTGCCACGATCGATCGATGGATGGGATCTTCCAAGTTGTTAAATATATATATAAATTTATAATAACATAAAAAATAGAAACGGGCAATATTTGGCTCTGCCCATCAAATTGATGGCTGGCAAACCCAACTACACTTCACAGCTGTCGTGGAAATTTCACCTCTGGATGTATTTGACGGTGAAAAAACTCAAATACATCCATACTGACGTCAATTTTAACCCATTCTCAATGTGGTCCAACTAGAGTAATTCATCTTCCTTTTCTTTGAAGGAAGCTCCATATCGTCCATAAATTTAGGACTCTTCTTGTCTATTTTCCAAACTCGTTCATAAGCATCTTTATCTTCCAAAGTAGTTTTTCCACTACTTCATAAGCCCCAGATCAGTCATTTCAAATTCTCTTTCCATGACTGTTTTAAAATCTGCTATGCCATAATCACCAGTAAATATTAAATCATCTACATATAGGCAGACAATTAACATCTTACCTTGCTCATCGACTTTGGTGTACAAAGTCGGTTCACTTTCACTTCTGTGAAATCCATTTTCAATGAGATAGGAGTCAATCCGACTGTACCAAGCTCTAGGAGCTTGCTTCAAACCATATAATGCCTTTTTCAGCCTGTACACTTTATATTCTTGACCTGGAACTTCATACCCTTGTGGTTGTTCCACATATACTTCTTCTTCTAGATAGCCATTTAAGAATGCCGACTTGACATCCATTTGATGAACATGCCATTTGTTTTGTGCAGCAATGGCCAAAACTGTTCTGACTGTATCCATGCGTGCAACAGGTGCAAACGTTTCATTGAAGTCGATGCCGGGTTGCTGTGTGAACCCTCTTGCTACCATTCTTGCCTTGTGATTTTGCACATTCCCATTAGCATCTTGCTTTGTCTTATAAATCCATTTGACACTGATTACATCCTTGTCTGTTGGTACATCGACCAATTCCCATGTCTGGTTCTTTTCAATGCATTCTATTTCTTCATCCATGGCTTGTGCCCATACTTCTTCTTCAACAGCTTCTTCGAACGTTAGTGGATCATATATAGGGGAAAATAATGCAAAGAGAGAAAATGAATTAGGTGTACCAGCTTCATATATTTCTCGCAGACTTCTTGTCTTCACCGGTTCTGTCGATGTCGACCTCGACGAAATGCTTGATGGAGTCTGCTGTCTTCTTGGTGTACTTGTCAGTGTAGCTTGAGCTGCTACTTGTGTCGATGGTCCTTGTGCTGAACCATGTCTTGGTGTCATGGGAGTCGACGGTGCTCCGACCGGTTGACTTACATGTGGTATTTGAACCACTTCCTCATCCATATCATCATTGTTGATGTTCGACACAATCTTGACATTTGTGTCGATAGTTCCATCCCATGATTCGTTCTCGACAAATTGAACATCCCGACTGATTATCACTTTCCTTGTGACAGGGTCATACAGCTTGTATGCTTTTGTGTCTTCTGAATAGCCGACAAAAATACATTTCTGTCCCTTCTTGTCTAGCTTCTTTCTCAGCTCATCTGGAATATGAGCATATGCAACACAACCAAAAACTTTTAAATGGGAAACACTATGATTCATACCTGTCCATGCTTCTTGGGGAACTTTGTTCTTCACACTCTTTGTTGGATATCGGTTCATAATGTATACAGCAGTTGCGACTGCTTCACCCCAATACTCATTTGGCAAATGCTTGGCTGCCAACATGCTACGTGCCATCTCCATGATGGTTCTGTTCTTTCTTTCGGCAATACCATTCTGCTGAGGTGTATACCATGCAGTGAATTGTTTCTGTATGCCATGGGTCTTGCAAAAATTCAGAAATTCTTTTGAAACATATTCACCTCCTCTGTCGGTTCTTAAGATCTTGATGCGGTGACCACTCTGGTTCTCCACGAGTGCCTTGAACTGCTGGAAATAACCAAATGCATCAGATTTGTGTTTCAAGAAATATACCCATGTCTTTCTTGAGTAATCATCAATAAATGTTAGAAAATACTTGCAGGCACCAATGGATGATGTCTGCATTGGACCACAGATGTCAGAGCGCACAATTTCAAGTGGTGTGCGTGCTCTATAGGACTTTCCGACTGGAAATGTCTCTCTGTGCTGCTTGCCAAAAATGCAGCCTTCACAAACCCTCTCTGGTCTGTCGATCAATGGTAATCCCTTCACCATATTCTTTGTGTGCAGTAGCTTTAGCCCACCAAAATTCAGATGTCCAAATCTGAAATGCCACAACCAGGATTCATCCTGAACTTCTGTCTGAAATGCAGCTTGCAAATTAGCACTGTAATTTTCTCTCTTGTCGAGGATCTCGACTGTTTCTTCACTTTCTACCTTGAATGCAGCTCCTGTCTTTGTCTTCCCTTTTATGCTGGGAACTATCCAATGGAAACAAGCGGTTGCTTGTCATTGGCACTTTTGCTATCAGCTGGTCGCTTGGACGCTTGTCTTTGATCACACAATGTTCATCTTCCATGTAGACTCTGTAGCCTTTTTGTAACAACTGTCCAACGCTTAACAGGTTATGTTTCAGACCTTCGACATGATAGATATCAGGGATATACTTACTCTCCCCCTGTTTGGTTAGAATATCAACAGTGCCTTTTCCTAAGACAGTGACTTGGACATTGTTTCCAAGTGTAACATCAGTTTTAACTGAAGTGTCTAGACTGGAAAACAAATCTAAATTACCAGTCATATGGTTGATGCATCCTGAGTCTAAGTACCATATGTCATGTGGACTTTCTTGAACAGCATTGCATTCAAGTGGAGATGTCGATGCCATTAACATTGCTCATGTCAACATGTTGGTGTTGGTCGACTGACTTGGGCTTTGTCTTCCTTGGTCATATTGCTTCTTCCTGCATTCATATGCATAATGACCAAACTTCTTACAGTAATGACATTGAATTTTTGATTTATCAAACCTCTGGCCACTTGGCTGACTTGGGTTCTAGTTATCTCCTCTGCCACCGACATTTGCAGGACTTCTGCCTCGTCCTCCTCTTGAAGAACTTCTTCCTCTGCCTCTGAAGTTGTTTCTCCCCCTGCCTCTACCACGACTTATGGATGACTGTGCTGCAAATGCACCTTCCAATGATGTCTGTGATCTACTGATTCTGTGTTCATGATTGATGAGTGAAGCTTGCAGCTCATCAATGGAGAATGTCGACATGTCTGTGTGTTCCTCTAAGGTCACAACCAAATTTTCAAATCTTGGGGGAAGACATCTGAGAATTTTTTCAACAACCCTTTGGTCTGATACGGGTTCTCCATGAGATTTCAGTTGGTTTATCAACCCAACAACTCTGGTGTAGAATGTGTCTACATTCTCTGAATCATTCATGCACAGAGATTCAAAATCTTTTCTCAGAATCTGCAGCTTGGATGTCTTTACCTTAGTCAAACCTTGATAGGCAGTCTCCAATGAATCCCATGCTTCCTTGGCATTAGTCGATGCTGCTATTCTTGGGAGTATGCTCTCATGCATAGCTTGATGTATGAAAAACAGAGCCTTTCCATCTCTCTTCCTCTGTTCTCTCAAGGCATCTTTCTGAGCCTGTGTGAGATTGTTATATGCTGTCATGTCTGCTGGATCTGCATAACCATGCTGGACTATCTCCCAGACATCTTGTCCTCTGAATAAAGCCTTCATTGTTAAAGACCAATATTCATAATTCTTTCCTGTAAAACTTGGAGGTTGTAATGAACCAGAAGTGGAAGCCATTTTTTTTTTTTAATTTAATTAACTTTCCTTAGAAAATTAAATTCCACTCTTTAAGACAAGATTTCTTTCCTAAAATCTTGGGCTGATGTAAACCTTGTTCTGATATAACCCTGCTCTGATATAACCTTGCTCTGATACCAGATAGCCAAAACCGAGCCGACTAAACTTGAGTTTAGGGCTCAGTCGATATTCAAATTTCAAATTTTACCTTTCACGTCGACCACTTTTCTTTTTCACCAGTCAGGTGAAACTTGTCTATGTCCGACTAGACAAGTTTATAAATTTTAGTCGGTCTTCACTCGACCAAAAATTACTTCGACTTACTTGTCCGACTGATTTTTACCTCGACCACTTTTACTCCGACCAAGTCGGACCTTCGACCAAGTCGGCTCTCCAACCAAGTTGGCTGCTTTAGTCGGCTGTTCAACCGACCACTCAAGTCGGCTCTTCGACCACTCCAGTCGGCTTACTTTGGTCGAAATCTGCAGAATATGTTTCTTAGTCTAAGGACTTAAGAAATTACAAATGCTTTTCACCTGTGAGTAAAATGAAGTAAAATAGACAGATTTACAAATCCAAATAACTTATGAGAAACATGTGCCAAATATGTAGGAAGACTTGAGTCCACCAATGTGCCGTAAAACCTGGAACTTTCACGCAGTGAGATTTTTATGGGTTCTTGTTCTTTTACTTAACAGTAACTGTAAAAGACATTTACAGAAGTAAATCTGGAAATATATGCGGCCAAATAATCATGCATTCAACCACAAACTATTTCATATATTAACTGTGCTGAAATAACAAAGTACTACAAACTTGTCAATTACAAAATGGTCGGTCCAGACTTGTCTATCCAGACTAGTCGATCTACAGAGCTTCAGCTCTTCGACTAAATTACATGCACAGAAGCTTGAGCTTCAACTGTTCTTTCTCACCCTGAGTTCCTCTGCTGTCTACTATCTGTCTGTGTTCTTCCTGAGTTCAACTGATTTACAAAATGCTTCTTCTATTTATAGGCAACTTGGAGATTGCTACAGCATAGACCGACTTACTTGCCATTAAAGACTGTAATAACTATCTATCTAACAACTTAGCTTCTGAAATAAATTCGACTGCTTTACAGAGCCGAATTGTGGACTTTTCCTCCTTGTCAGACTGACAGACAAGATTTCGACTTGTACGGCCTCTGACAAAGTCGGCTGGAAGTTGCGTACTGATCTGCGAGTAATTACGTTTTTCCAACAAGATTGATGAGCTTGGTGTAAAGCTACACCTAGATTGTCATATATGGAGGAATTTATAATCATCTGATGAGCTTGGTGTGAAGCTACACCTAGATTGTCATATATGGAGGAATTTATAATAATCTCACAATGACTCTGGTCCAATTTACGTAAATTATTTCCCTTTTCTTTGAATGCAACTGCATATCGTCCATAAAGTTGGAATTCTCCCTCTCCATTTCCCTGACTCGATCATGACACTCCGAATAATGATAAGATTTGTGGGAAACTGCACAATATTTTGGAGACAATATTCTCGAATTGAAATAGCTTTTATGATGAGGATTAAAATTTAAATGTCTACGAAATCAAGAGGTAAAAACAATAGGAAAAAGACTTCAGAGATTCATGAAGGCTAATAAAGGTTGAATCTAATGGCAAGGCCAAATTAAATTTCCAGAACCATAAATACCTGAATTGGATCAATGCCCTTCAGCTGTTGCTTCTCTTGCACCAGAGACCTGATATGTTTATCCAAGTCGTCATAGATACTAATCATGCGGTTCAACTTATAGTTGAGATTCTGACTTTCCTTGTTCATGCGATTTAATATCTCTGGGGCAAGTATCGTCACAATTTGCATGAATTGCAAACCATTTGATGAGACAATACAACTCATATTACTATAATTTCAGATGAAAAATTAACAAACAAACAACCATTTTAATCATGTAAACATTGTCAGAGTTTCAAGTTTTAAGAGTTAGCTTAATTGATAACAGGTATGTACACCTTTAATGAAGGTTAAAAGGTCAAAGAGTTTTCTCCTTATACCTTTACCACTCTTACCATAAATAAAACATGGAAAATATAATGAATGTAATTGCTACCTCAAATAGAAGAAGTGTGAGTAGGGAGGTCGCTTGGAGAATCCAAAGGACGGATGCCCTTGAGCCGACCATTGACTCTGTAGATGTCTGTGGGTAATAGAGTTGTGAGAGTTGACGACTCATTTAATTGTTAACGTGAGGCGCATTGAATTCACATTCGTACGCAGAGAAAGAAGAGAGTTGATTATTAAATTCGTGCTCGTGACTCGTGAGTCGTCGATTAACTTATAATCACGTGCCATTCATTCATCTGGCTGTCCATTACAGACCCAATGACTTGGTTGACGCCCTCATTCTATGAATCCGGACCTGTTTGAAATGAATCCGGAACCGTTGAAATGAATCTTGAACATTGAATGTATAAAATATCATTTTTTAATTGAAATAATAAAATAATTATCGTTTGTTATAGCCATAGAAGTCACGTTATTAAATGATGTAGTATAAGACAAAGAACAAGTGGTATGTCATATGCAATAAATCACCCAATACATTTGGTATGACTGATACAGAGTACATCACCCAATACTTGAAAATGGTGAAGTGGTTTACCAAGATTTTGAAAAACTATGCAATAAATAAAAAAAATCCAAACAAAAACATAAATATATAATAATAATAATAATAACAAGAGCCACGAGGTGGCAATGTCAACTTTCGTGACAACTATTGCTATATAAACTATAGAAATATGGTACTTTTTCACAAATTTGTAATGAAAAAAAAATTTATTTTGTCAAAAAAAATTACTTAACTATCAAATTGATTTTTCAATGTTTTGACTAAACAAAGATAATTGGAAAAAATGCAAAATGTGTGCTAAGCATCTCTATTCATGATTAAAGACCCAATTGGCTAAGTTTTAATTTGGCTTTTTTTTTATGAAACTTATGGTGGTGATTCATACAGATTTGAAAACCTAATTTAACTTATTAGCTTAATTTTAATGGCCTAGACTATGCTCCACAATTTGAAGAGAGACTTTGGGCAAAGTTATCTGCTAATTTCATTGTAGAGAGTAAGTGTAATTAATATATATATATATTAGGGCAGTATTTAATGCATTTACTAAATGCATAAACATGGTTAGATGTGATGCATCGTGATATCCATAGTGTATATTCATTTCGTCAACTCATTTAATATTGGTTGGCTAAATACATATTAATGGTAAAGACTATGTTAAAAAAATACAAACCAAAATTGAATTTTGTAAGCGCGTAGATCGACATTCAAAGTATGTTTTAGCTGATCAAAATGGATAAAATCATGTCTCAATATTAATGAAGAGAGAATATCCGAAAATGCCAAGAAAAGAATAATTCTTACGTGGATTTAAGCTGGAAAGAGACTTAAAAATTGGCCATTGTTTGCAGCTTTCCTATACTTTATACTTTATATAAATATTGTATAGATCGTGAGAAATTTATTGGTATTAAAATTGATATTGGTGTCAAAAATGTGTAGCAGATAAGGCAGTGAAGGCAAACAAAACAATACATGACTGACTTCTCCCATGAATTGAATTGGTTGGTGAGTTTTTCCCATGAATTAAATTGGCTCGTGGGTTTTTTAATAGTTGCTATGACGTTTTCCCCGACGACCAACAATGGATGAGAGAAAGGTCGACTACACATGTCCATGCGCATAAATAAGAGGCAGTGCTTCCACTGGGTCAATTCCAACTTGATCAATGGGTTCTTAAACAACGGGTGCTTCAATAACTTAAATAGGTGGATTCCCGCTTGGAGACTCTCTTAAATGGTTCTACTCCCACCGCAGTTTAAGGGTTTACCCCGGCATAGGCCCTAAAATGGACATTGAACGAGCATACGAGCCATTTAACTGTCTACCCACTAAATGCAATAGACATAAACTAGGAGGCGAAGTACCCTACTCTTAATCAAATAATCCAGGCACTACCGTTCTATTTGTCATGTGAGTTAGCCACTACAGCGAACCCTAGCTCCTCTCAAACCCTCAAAAAGGCCAATCCCAATAATGAGCTTATTTATAGAGAAGGAGAGGTTTTTTATCATGTTCTATCTTTCCCTGACATGTACAAAATTCTTAAAGAATCCCAAGAGGCTTGTAAGCTCCTTGTTTTCATTCATATACCTTAATTAGAGAAACACATAAGTTGTATAGTCAAGCTCTGAATTCTGAGATGCATAGTGGTAGTAGAGTTAAAGTGAGTTGATTAGGTTTGATACATGTTCGACCCCCCGTCCCGTAAGGAATCAAATGAGTTATTAAGAGAGTCAAATGAGGCTTTTCCTCTAATGCCCCATACCAATGAATGTGCTTTAGTTCTTCCCTATTTGTAATGTTTGACCTCCTGCTACTCAATTGAGATGCTGATGCTAGCATTAAATCCCAAGAGTGCATGCTGCCTTGCCTCATTGTACCGGGTAATTGCCTCCTCATAGAGAATACCATAGATGCCAACATGGGGACCAAAGCTTTATATCGAGGCTATATTATCACCAAGACTACCAAGAATATATATGTCTGGAAAGATTTTTTGGGGGTACAAGGGTTCATATTCGTCTTAGTAAGGTCTTAGGTGAACTGGTTCAGGGGTATAACAAAGTTGTAGCGTACATTTATGTGAAAGGTATTTTTATTCCTAACAATAGAGTGGGTTATAGAATACAAGCTTCACAAAGCTATGAGGCTTCCGTGTTTGTGTTAATCCATGGCAGATACCCAAACATTGTATGCTATATGGTAACCCTATGTGAAGAGAAAAATGAAAAGAATTATTCCCTCCTTGCTGGTTCAGAATATAGGTATTGCCACGGAACGATATGAGGCAGGAAAAATGACGTATACCATGCCAGGAGACTCTATCCCTACTCCACAGGGACTTCACTTAGTGAACCTCTCACATAACACGTGTGATCGTGGGATACTAAAGAATACCCTTAATTTCGATAGATATTGACCCAAACTCTTTTTGTTGAAACTCCCTCCCAATACTTAAAACCTCCTCCCCACCCTTTTTTATACCTCAATCCTTATAAACCACCCTACCCACCCCCACCTTAAACCCCTCATCCCCCTAATACCTGCAATATATTGGTTCGATTTTTGATAATTTTAAAACCCACAATATGAACTAACTTGATAGGTATTGGCCAACAAGTGAAGCCCCCATGCCCTACTCAACCTTGTCACCTCACGAACTATACCGTGGCTTAACGCTCAGATTAATGCGGCCCCAGTAAGTGCAATCTTAGTGCAACAATCTAAAGTTTATTTGGTTGGATGTTTTCCCCGCTGCTCTGAAGTTCCTAGACCACCTATTACTGAAGCCAGGACTACGAGGGAGGGGAGCCATAATCACCACCTTTCACACCTTTCATGCATCTTTCAGGGAGACATAGACTTAGTTTTCTTTCTCTATAGAGAAATGTAAGTATGGCTTCTCCCTTGTATTTCATGATCGAGGTCAAGAACCTGATGTTATAGATTACCGAACTAAAGGAGCTGGTGAGTGGAGTAGCTTTAGGGGGAATTGAGACTGTAACCTATGAGATACAACTGTGTAAGCTATGTATAGCTCAAAAGCCATGGCTAGTGAGTATTTTCCATGAATTAAATTGGTTTGTGGGTTTTATAATAATTGCTATGACGGCTAGGCCACTAATGCTGGCTGGAGGGAGAAATAAATATCAAATATCATCAAATACATAAACCATGTGTTTTATTACACATAAACTAAGATGGATAAATAAGTTTACAAAAATTACTAAAAGTATAATTCATGGCAAGACAGAAACAAATGAATACAAATAACTGAACATCAAAACTTGTTAGCAAATAAAATTTGAAAACCCATGTGAATATTTTTTTGCAGAAAATAACTAATGTCTACTGTCCATAAAGAACTAATAGGAGAAACAACAATAGAACAATGAGATACCCGTCTCACCCCATCTCCCATTGAATACAATACACATGCCTTAAATGTATTTAGTATGGCTATTCGTTAGTTACATTACATTAAACTTTCTTAATGCTTCACAACAATGCTCCCAAAGTAACTAATAAATATTATTTAAGAAACATTCAGGGTAAGTGGAAAATCGGAATACATCTTTAAACAGAACCTTGCCCTCACCTTGGCATTGAAGCTTGCATCAAGAAGGATATTTGATGATCTGAAATCTCAATGAATCACTGCGGGGTTGCAGTGTTCAGGCAAGTGTTCTAGACCCCTATAAAAGAACGAAAAAATTTAAGAAAGTAAACCATGGTAATCCTGAGCTCCTAGGGTAATAGAGGACCAAGTCAAAAAAATATTTCAATTTTTTAAGTCTAGCACTAGGGAATCAATTAATTGTGTTAGAATTACCTTGCTGAATTAAGGGCTATCTTCATGCGCAGAAACCATGTAAGTGCAGATCTGTGAGATGGCCCTGACAGGCAGTCCAGTACAATTTCTCAACAAAGCATAACTGTGAAAGGCTGATGGCCTACTAGTTTATCCATGATGAATGATATTTCAAGCTTTTTTAAACAAATAAAAGGGCCATGCCTCAAAAGATAGGAATCATTGAACTTGCCCAATGGTTGGAGAAATCTACCATGTAATTGGTCTTCCAAAGATCCATTCTGCATTAGATCATATACTAAGAACTATGTAATTTCATGGGCACAGAACCCAAGCAAAGAAACAAGGTTTGGATGTTAGATTTTGCTCATCAGCTCCACTTCATTCTGCAATCAATGACCATACCAAGAGATGAATTCAGAAAAAGCTTCTTCTAAAACTATATGGAGAATAGAAAAACATAGTGCAATCTGTTAAATATAGCATAGAACCAAATCGATCACAAAAGAAAAAAGATACTCAAAAGAGTAGCATTAGGGCATCCTCCAAGAAAATGCCTTCACTCATATCTTCGTAAGTCGGAAGAAGCAGCAAGCTTCTCGCAAAATAATGCCTACATCGTTTTCAATACCTACATGAAATTCATGCTCAGCCTGTCTGCTACTCTCATCTAGCTTCTTCACAGCAGCAAAGGAATCATCATCAAACCTATATTTGTATACGCACCCAAATCCACCCTCTCTAAGAATGTTATTGCTATTGAAGTTATTTGTAGCTGCTTGCAGGTTAGAATATTCAATTGTAGTTGCACATCCCTTCTTCTTAAAAACACAGGATTACAAAAACTTTGTTAAACATTATAAATTTAAATTTTGTAAGTAGACATAGTAATAATCAATGGAGTGAGCTAGCTCGGGAGCAAACCTCCCTCCATCGGACGGAGAGGAGCAAAGTCAACGCTAACTTTGCTCCTCCTACGTCCGATGAGGGAGGTTTGCTCCCGAGCTAGCTTACTCCATAATCAATTGCATTGAGAATGGCATTTGCTGCAATGCATTAATGATAAGCAAAAAAAGTAACTACAATTACTGGTAGATGTTACTGGAGAAAATTGGATTTTATTACCATAGGTCAAAATATATTGTGACACTAATTTGCATATCTACTCATATTGATCAACCTAGAATTTCAGCAAGGTTGAAGCTGCTACCATCAATATCTTCTTACTATGCGCCTTCTGCCCGACCGTGGGATTTATGGGGTTTACCTAACTATAATATAAAATGCTGCATTTTGGAATTCTGTAATAGGAAATCTTCTTCAGTGGTGTCTGGTAAATACCTTACAGGACAGTGAAATTTATGGGCGAGCTCTCATATGAGGCCTCAACATTGAAACTCTGTGACATGAAGCTCCTTTGGGATTGATGGCGCTAGCTGTCACCCTAAGCCTCCATAATGGAATTATGTGACAAAACTTCTCCCATTAATTGAATTGGATGGTGGATTTTTGCCATTAATTAAATTGGTTCGTGACTTTTAATTATTGCGATGATGTTTTCCCCAACTGCCAACGCTGGAGGGGAGAAATATATATCAAACGTCATCAAGTACGTACACCACTCAGCATGGAGATAAATTATTTTTTTTAATTTTACATTTAATAAAAAACTTCACAACTTTTACAAAACTTTGTTAAAATGTTAAATATTTAACTTGTGTACGGTAAAACTAATACAATGGACCCATATATATATCACCGCTTGGGGTGACATAATAATAATTGTGAAAAACTATGCAATAAATAAATAAAAAATAAAAATAAAATAATAATAATAATAATAGTTGTGTGTAGTCTTTTAGGTTTAAATTTATAAAGAAATTAAAAAAATCAGAAAATACTACATTAACAAAACTATTAAATTAAGACAGTTAAATCCACAAAACTATTAAGTTAGTATAGCGAAATCCATTTGTAAAATTAGTGTCATAGTTATGAACAAGATAGAAAAAACAAAATGATATCCATAGAAAGAATCTAGTTTTTCAAGAATGAAAATACGATTTGATGACATACATTGACTACTCTAAATGTGAAGGATATAGCTGTGATAATAGTATTTATGTATCCCACTGAGAATGATGGACAAAATACTTTCAAGCAATTAGATAGATTGGAAAATTAAATATGCTATATTTATTAAAAATATTGGAAAATAGTTAAAATGCACACATTACTTTGATTTCTCAATAGTTTTTGTAGGAGAACATAGACTCGATAAAACTTGGAGAACTCATACAAAACTCCCAAATTCAACAATAATTTCTTGAGTTTAATTAAACTCAACGGGTTTTCACTAGAATGTCAACTCACATTACCAAAGCTTGGTTACTCACCATACTCGAAGACTTTATTAGAAAGGATTTTGCTTAGTTTTTCAAATAGATAATGATGGACATGCATTTTTCATGAATTAATGTACAAACATGTATGTCAAAACTAAGGTTTCCACCACCTTCAATGCGATGTCATCGTCGACTAACAAAACAAAATTGTCCAAACAATAATATTAATAAAGTTGATCCCATTTCTGTATCTGGTTCGATGAAACTATGTACTTCCAAAACATAATGCTAGTCATACTATCTATGTTGGAAACTATTCCAGTAAACTAGGCTCGTTGAATCTTCTTTATGTATTGAACTATTGCAACCTAAACAAACACCTAGATTAAACATGAAATTTTCTGGGAGAGAGATGGGGAAGGAGGGATCTAGAATCCCTATATACACTTGTCAATAACTGAAAATTGAAAACATTGATATCTTTAAAGACCTTAAGATAATTCTAACTATTGCTTAGATAGAAAATATGCCGGGGAAATCTGATAATCAACACTAAACAACTCTGGAAGAACTTGATCAAACTGCACATAACCAAACATATTGGGAAGTTCAGATTACAATGTTTACACCACAACAAAATTATAATTTCTATGGATTTATCAATTAGTTGTTAGTCAACGAGAATAAGAGGAAACATTAATAAGGAATACAAAGCTTTTTCACAGTGGTTAAAATATCAATTTGTAGATAGGATATCATAAGATATTTGGGTGAGTACATGAAGTTGGTGGACCTTTTAGATGCATCTAGATTTTTAGAAAACTATTAATGTTTATGCCATAAATTTTTCTTTTCTCAACCATTTCATAAAAAAAATAGGTTGCATTACTAGATACGTGCTATAAAAGATCCAATCCATCATCATTACATTAAAACCTTGAAAAGATGCACTAACACTTGGTGTACTAATTTCAAGGTTTGCTCATTTAGATACTTTTAAAAAATATTTAAAATGTTAATTCATTTTGGAAAATAACACTACACTATTACTATTTTCTATCTACATGTTTGTCAATTTTAGTATATTGATTTCATAATTTAGGCACTCAAAGGATGAACTAACATGGCCATACCTTCTCATTTGTTGAAAAAATAAAATCTCAATGTTAGAGAAAATCAAAATTGATTTAGTTATGAACATTTCAGTAAATAAGATTCTATATATTCGGAAAGGTGTTTCAATTTCCTACGTTTCATATTTTTTACTAGAAGCAAGATTCATTGTGTAGGTATGTCAAAATACCCGGGTAAGATGAAGGACGTCTATTTTTTAGTTCTATTACATCTAATGCGTAAAAATATCCCATCATTAGCTTGCACTCGTCCATAAGTTTAATAATGTTCAACAAATTACCACAAATAGGCCAATAAGACTACTAGGTACATCAATGCAATACAAAATGGGAATACAAGGGCTACTTTTATAAAATCCCCCTTTAAATGTTGATTTAGAGTCATCTTCCATCTATTGCTTCTGAAGAAAAATCAAAACTCATTATGTCCCATAAATGATGGAAACAGTCATCCAAGATATTAAACTTTTAAAATGTTGAATTGATTTTGAATATTGTTGAGGTAATACTTACTCCAATTTTGACAATGACGTTACATTGCTTCTTGGAAAATATAATTATATCTACCTATATAATAACAATACTCACCTTTCCCATAAATTAGAAAGATAAAAATATGTACCATCACTGGAAAGGAAACTACTGGCGTACCTTAAACTTGACCGACTCTTGTACATTTAAGTGCATACTAGCATTACTAGTAGAAAAATGGGTGATAAATGACGAGGTGACCAAAAATGTTGGTCACCATGAGAAATAAATGAATAAAACACAAAATAGTTGGTCACCATGACATTTTAAAGTAAAATATGACCAAATTTGAGCAATTTTAAGTGTTTAAAACTAAAAATGACTAAAATAAATTAATAATTTAGTCATGGGTTAAAAAATGACTAATTTCGTTATGGGATAAAAAATATGAGTACTAGACAGTCTAAGTTAATAATGTACTTAACCAAAAGCATAAATAGAGCATAGCCGTGAAACTAAAGTAGCGAACCTAGGCCTATGAGACAACCAAAGTCACTAGAACAAAACAATTGTTGATAAACCTAGAAGAGTCTTTCAAAATTTGATGATACCACTCCATGACAACAAAACATGAACACAGAATTGGGATCGTACTGCTCCTTAAAGAGCAGAGAAGGAAAATAAGACCCTCCATGCCCTGGATATCCAGTCACCATGATGTATTTCCTTTGCATGCTCACAATAAGATGGCCAACGACTCCAATTTGTGGGAGAAAGGAAATGCCTAATTCTTTGTTGATTGCATCAATTTTCATATGAAGAAGCTTGATATCTTGATATAGCTCCTTCTAGAACATGATTGGAATGACATCCCAATGCTCCTTCTCTTCTCACTCCAGTAGAACCTGCCTAAGGAAACCCTTAATCACCTAGTAAAGTGTTGCCATTTTTTCTTATTTCCCTTGGCACACCCACGAAGATCCTAGGTCTTGGATTGACTATTCCAGGGAAACAAGCTCCATAGGAGGCAGACCACCTTCCACCTGATGCTATATCCCATGTTCTATTTTATCTATATCTGCACGAATTGATAGTGGAATGGATTCATGGTATAACTAGTTAGATTCAACAACCTGCAATTGTTCTCTTCTCATGCTACACTTGGCCCTCTCATAAGATCCTCTGACATACCCTTTTGGATTCATACTCTCTTCAACCACCCTGGAATGCTTCTGCAAACGTTTCAAAGAGTGACACGACACCAATTTGCAACCTTTCACCATACACCTTCATTGTTTCTGAGGCTATATATAAATAATTCTAGCGATATCTAGGATAAAAATGATGAACTTGAAGGAAGCTTCCATTAAGGTATACAAGACAATTCCCCAAGGATATTCACCGCTTGCGTCTTTTGCACTGATTTCCATTATTCCCTTGATCTGATCCTTACTATGTCCTGTACTTCCATCCATCACATCAATCATCTTCTCCCAGCTGCATTTCCTTTCACACTTGAGAAATCATCCCTCATAAGGTGCCCTCCATTATTTCACATAAATGCCATCTTTTTACATAATTGTATGAATTTACACTCATGTTTGTCCTTGATTTCAATGTGCATGGTTCTCTAGATTAGTGCCCCACCCACATCCATGGAATATATTAATATACTATGTAAAAATAATATAATATAATTATTATACATAGTAATATATATTATTAACTATACATATACTATAGTTATAGTTATAACTGTTATACTTAGCAAGATATTATATTAATTATTAATATACTATATACTATCTAAGATTTATATAATATAGTAATTATATATATATTAATATACTATATATAATATATTTTATATATATATAGTTCTCTATTATATATTTTTTTTAAATAAAACTTGCATTATATCAAACAAAATGTACATACAAGTAATACAATCCATACGGGTCTCTCACACAAAGAAAACAACCTTGGAAAATACTACGATGAGAAGATAACAAACTGAACAAATTTTTTATAGGATCTCCACTGGATGGCTTACAAGGACCAGACTACATATAAATTCAATGACTGTCTAACGAGCTATGTGGCATTTTAAACCAGACATTTAAAATGCTGATAATCCCTCTAGACCAAAACATTTAACATTAAACATGGGACATAGACTAGTGGGAGGGACCATCGTCCATGAACGACTTGGATTGAGGCCATTCTGAGGCATCCTTCGTAGGGATGGAGGCTCGTGCCCTCCTTTACGTCCACTATTGGCTCCTCTTCCTTCACTGTCGGAGGGCTATTGGCTCGCGCATTGTATGCCTCCGACTGAGTTTCATTCATCCGCTCCTCCGACGCTACTTCCCAACGAACCTCACCATCATCTCCCATGATTGTTAGTAGATGCGAGGGAAGGCGGAAGAGATAAAATATGCCAACACAACACACCAGTCGAATATGGCATGCACACAGTGGGAAAGGTATTGGATACAAGCCGCCAAATCATCTTCAAGTTCATATGGTGTAATATTTAATATTAATATAATATACTTTAATATATAAACACGTTCTATTATATGTATTATTATATTTAATACTAACCAATTATAAAAAATCAAAATAAAAAACACAAGCACAATAAAGACTGATGAATGGTCATGGACATGAAACTACTTGAGTGGGAAATAATGTGTTGGGTTAAATTTTGTAAAAAATTGAGAGGCTTTGGTGGGAAAGGTTGAATTTGAGAGGCCATTGAGATGATTGAGGATTTCATTTGGATATTGATTTGAGTATGGAGTTGACACGGGGGTTCACTCACTGAAGTTGTTGTATAGCATAGCACGATCGTTCGCATGATATTAAAGAATATCCTTAATTTCACTAAATATTGGAAAATGCCTCCTAAAATTGTATTGTTGAACCTCTCTCCCAATATACCTTTCCAATTAAGAAAACCCCTAGTTTCACCATATATTGTAGGTATCCATTTTTATCAACTCATTTTAAATACCCCATTTATATCATATTATCAAGTTGTAACAAGAAGGATCCCTAATGCATCTTATTATAAGAAAACATGATGCTAAATAAAACAATAGTATAATTCTAATAATGATCCCACCCGGATTGTAGGGGTGACTACGTGGGTAATGGAAGACCCAATAAAATAGTAATGGGGAGTAAAAGACAACCCAATAAAGATATCAATGTATCAAAGAATGTAAAACACTGATAATCTAATAGTCAATGCAATTTGTAGAAAAGATGAGAATTACAAATGTTTCACGCCACAACCTCCCAATCTACGAATTTTATATCATGTAAATACAAGTATAGCCATAGAGAGATCGTGTTTTCTAAAAGTTTAAAAAATAAAATTCCATAAAAATTGCAAAATTGAAACCCATTCATGGATGGACTTTCCTACCTTCTTATTAAAACAAACATCATTGATGTTTGAACTCAAATGAACATAGAAAAATTCCTCTTACTTTCCAATAACACCATATGATCACGTGCATAACTTGGATTAGGTCATTCACAAGATGCAATGAATTGCCTCCACTTCCTCTTTAATTATTTTTGCAATCAAGGGATTAACAACATTTAGTTACCTTTTTCTTGGGTTATATCTAATTTTTTTTACCTTTACAGGAGAGGAAAAAATAGTCATCGTTAAGTTTCAAGCATGCAAGAGTTATAAAGATACACAAATGGTGAAATTTAAATGATACCATTTCATACTAGCGATAACACATAGGGTATGTAAATAAGGATTTATATTTTCGCCTATGTTCATGCCAGTTCTAATACAATATTAAGACAAATGCCTTGCATATAAAAATTGAAATTACAATTATGAATGTGACAAATATAACTCAATATAACAACTATTCCTACCTGGAAATGTGAAAATGTTAAAGAAGAATACAAAAAGTTGAAATAAATAATTAGTTAAGAAATATTGATCTAACTTTTCTTATTTCTAGTGAGCCAAGAAAGATTGATCTCACTTTTCTTGGTTGTCGTGGAGCAAGGTTTTATTGAATCTTAATACTCACCTAAACCCCAACCTAAAAAAGCATTCTAAAAAAATACTTTATAAGTTTAGTGATTTGGAGGTATAAATCCAACCCATAATTTGGAGGTTATTCCTTAGCAAAATTTAGGAATGATATGGATCCATCCCATGATTTGGAGATATGAATCTAACCCATGATTTGGAGGTTATTCTTTAGAAAAGACTAGGACTAATATGAATCCAACACATGATTTGGAGGTATGAATTGAGCTCATGATTTGGAGGTATGAATTCATCCCATGATTTGGAGGTTATTCTTCAGCCCACCCAAATAAAATAACCTCGAATATTTATATTACTATGTTAAATTAAAAATCCCCCTTGTCCCCTTAATACGAGGCAATATATTTTTGAGGTTTTTAGGAGTGTTCAAACCCCCAATATAAATGGACATGATATGATATTTCCTTTCTAGTGAACCCCCCATGGGAGTTGAAAAGAAGAAGCTATGAAACACAAACGAGTATGGAGTTGAAACAAGGAGGATATAAAGCTTTAAAACACAAATGAATTACAATCTTGATATCAAATTGAGGGATTATACAAAAAGCAACAAGGTAAGGTGTGCAATTCATCCTCTTAAATCTAGGTTTTCCACATATTTTATTGATATGTTTTCTTTCTTCAATCAAACCACAATAATGTTAAACATTTCCTCCTAAAAGTTTTCCTATGTTTTCCCACTAATATTTGGTGGAGAAATTTCCATAATGTTTCTATGATATTCCAGTAATGGATGGGATTACTTGTTTACTTCGAGGATTTCCAAAGGTTACGAGATTTATGGGAAATAGTCATGCAACAGTGGTTAACGAATGTTGGGCTGGTTAGGGATCATGTCTCATTTGTTATTGTATTCATAATTCCAATATTTTATTATGTAAATACTTCTCTACTTATATAGACCACTGAAGATGGATAGTATGCTCGAGACCTAGTTGGAACTTGATGTTGTTCAACCTACCCTTACATTTACACTTTCTCTTTGTGGAGGGCAGTGCACTTGGGGGCTGCTACATCTGTCGTTATCTTGGAAACCGTTGAACATTGTGCTTCTTCATTCTCTCCTTTCATAGTTTTTGATGTCCTGAAACAACAAATATACTATGCCTCTTCTGTTCCTCCACCGTTGCTTATGTGAATTTAAAATACGAATCAAGGATGTATGCTTCCTTCCTCCCTATGGACCATGGATGGTTCAGATATTTCATAGTCTAAAGACTTAGAATATGAAAAACGCTTTTCACCAATGATTACTTGGGGTAAAATGCGACACAACTATATTGCGACTCACTCACAATATCATATAACCAAATATTAAATAAGACTTGTGTCGAACACTTCTGCGGATAGAAACTAGAGCTTTTATGGGGTGAAATAGATATGGATTATTTGTATCTTTCACAAGACGATAAATGTAAACAACATTCACTCAATTAAATCTGGAGAATATGTGCGGATAGATAAAAGAATGCATTAAACCATAAAATATGGATTTATATTTCTTGTGACGACATAACAAAGAACTATTACCGTAAATACAAACATGGAAATTTACCAGGATGTTTCACCTTTTACAGAGCTTCGGCTCTCAACACTTTCACAAAACACAGAAGCTTGAGCTTCGAACTCTTCAGAGAGTTCTTCCTTATTCTTCTCCACACTTCTCTTCTCTATATCTCTGTGTCTCCGTGTCTATATTTTAACAATCTTCTTCTTCTTATAAAAAACTTCTACCAACTTACATTAAAGATTGTAATAACTATCTACCTAGAAACTTAGCTTCAGAAATTTAATTCGATTGGCTTGTATATGAGAGACATGAACTCTTCATCTTGTTAGACTGTCTGATAGTTTCTGACCTGCTACAGACTCTGACATAGTCAAGTGATTTACTATGTGGATCAATGAGTAATTAATATTCTCAACACTCCCCCTTAATTATGAGTAGATCAAGATCTTTAAAAACAAAATATTACAAAATTTTTCAGAGGTGAAACTTGCTTTGTTCATGCCATAATTCATTGAGCAGAACTTTCCATTCCTAAATAACTTCGCAGATAATGGAACGTATCCCTTGCCAATGGTTTTGTAAAGATGTTTTCTAGTTGAACTTCAAACCTGCAAAATTCTTAACAAATCTCTTTGTTGTTCACCAATTCTCTTATGAAATGATACCTTGTGTCGATGTGTTTGGTTCTCTTGTGAAACACATGATTCTTTGATAATGCAATGGTTGAATTGTTGTCGCAGAAAATGGTTGTTGGTTCTTGTTGGTTCTGTGAAATGTCTTTTAACATTCTTCACATCCAAATGACTTGACATGCAGTGCTTGTAGCTGCGACATACTTTGTTTTTGCTGAAGAAAAAGTTACTATGGGTTGTTTCTTTGAATCCCACGACACAAAACCTGTACCAAAATGAAATGTGTACCTATATGTGATTTTCCTATCGTCTGTGCTGCCTCCATTGTCATTGTCAGTGTATCCAATGAGTTTAAAATTCTCTGAGGTTGAATACATTATGCCAATATCATTTGTGCCACTTACCTCATAATTATTTTACCTGCTTTCCAATGAAAGTCTTTTGGTGACTCCATGAATATTGAGATTAGAATTACTCCATACATGATGTATGGTCTTGTCGTTGTTAAATACATAAGGATGCCAGCAATCCTTTTAAATAGCTTAGGATCTACAGTCAATCCATCACCATCCTTGCTCAATTTTAAACATGTTATTACTGGTGTTGGAGTTGTATTACAATTAGACATACTGAATCTTTTTAAGACTGCACTTGCATACTTTGACTATGATATAAAAATACAATTTTCAGACTGTTGGAATTCAATGCCTAGAAAAAAATTCATGAGCCCCAAATCCGTCATTTCAAATTCACTTTCCATGTCTGCTCTAAATTCTTTTATGCTAAAATCACCAGTAAATATTAAATCATCTACATACAGGAAAAAAATCAACGTATTACCTTTCTCATTCACTTTGGTGTACAACATTGACTCACTTTCACCTCTGTGAAATCCATTCTTGGTGAGATAGGAATCAATACGATTGTACAAAGATTTCAGATCTTGCTTCAAACCATAGACTGGATTTTTCATCCTTTACACTTTGTTTTCTTGTCCTAGAAATTCATAGCCTTGTGGTTTCTCCACATATACTTCTTCATCCATATTAACATCAATTTTATAAACATGCCATTTTTTTATGCAGCGATGGCCAAAACTATTCTAACTGTATCCATGCATGTGACTGGTGCGAAGGTTTCATTGAAGTCTATGCCAGGCTGTTGTGTGAAACCTCTTGCGACCATTTTTTCCTTGTGCTTCTACACATTCCCATCAACATATTTCTTGGTTTTGTATATCTATTTGACGTTGATTACATCCTTATCTTTTGGTACACCTACTAGCTCCCATGTTTTATTTTTTTCCATGAATTCTATTTCTTCATCCATGGCTAATGCCCATACTTCATCTTCGACTACTTCCTCAAATGTTAGTAGATCATCTATTTGAGAAAATAATACAAAGAGAGAGAAGTAATTTGGTGTACTGGCTTCATATATTTCACGCAGAATTCTTGACTTCACTGGATCTATCGATGTCGACCTCAACGAACTGCTTGATGGAGTCTGTTGTCCTCTTGGTGTGCTTGTCGACATAGCTTGAGCCGTGACTTATGTCGACGTTCCTTGTGCTGAACCATGTCGCGGTGTCATGGGAGTCAACGATGCTACGACCGATTGACTTACATGTGGTGTTTGAACCACTTTATTCGTCATGTCATCATGCTCGAAATTCGAAACAATATTGACATTATTCTTGATGGTTCCATCCCATGATTCATTTTTGACGAATTGAATGTCGCGACGGATGATTACTTTCCTTACGACAGGATCATACAACTTGTATGCTGTTGTGTCTTCAGAATAGGAAACAAAAATACATTTATGTCCCTTCTTGTCTAACTTCTTTATCAGCTCATCTAGAACATGAGCATATGCGACACAACCAAAAAATTTTAAATGTGAAACAATGTGATTCATACCTGTCCATTCTTCTTGAGGAACCTTGTTCTTCACGCTCTTTGTCAGACACCCGTTCATAATAATACATCAGTTGTGACTGCTTCAACCCAATATTCATTTGGAAAATGCTTGGATTCCATCATGCTGCGTGCCATATCCATAATAGTTCTATTGTTTCTCTCTGTGACACCTTTATGTTGAGGTGTATTCTGCGCAATGAATTGCTTTTGGATTTTGCATAAATTTAGAAATTCATTTGAAACATATTCACCGCCTCTGTCTGTCCTTTAGATTTTGATGCAGTGTCCACTCTAGTTCTCCATGAGTGCTTTGAACTGCTGAAAACAACTAAATGCATCAGATTTATGTTTCATAAAATATACCCATGTTTTCTTAAGTAGTCATCAATAAAAGCACGAAAATAATTGCAGCCTCCTATGGATGATGTCTGCATTGAACCACAAATATCAGAGTGCACAATCTCAAGTGGTGTGCGTGCTCTATATGACTTTTCGACTAGAAAATTCTCTCTATGATGCTTGAAAAAAATGCATCCTTCACCATATTCTTTGTGTGGAGTAGCTTCATCCTTGCAAAATTCAGATGTCCAAATTTGAAGTGCCACAACCAGGAATCATCCTGAAGTTCTGTTTGAAACACTGCTTGAATTTTAGCGCTGTCATTTTCTTTCTTATCTCATTGTACAACTGCTTCTTCACTTTCTTCCTTGAATGCATCTCTTGTATTTGCCTTTTCTTTCATGTTTGGAACTATCCTCAATGGAAACAAGCAATTTCTTGTCATTGGCACTTTTGCTATCAGCTGGTTGCTTGGTCGCATTTCTTTAATCACACAATGATTGTCCTCCATGTATCTTTGTAACCTTTTTGTATCAGTTGTCCAATACTCAACAAATTGTGTTTTAGACCTTCGACATGATAAACATCAGGCATAAAATTTCGCTCCCCCTTTTGGTTCAAATACCAACAGTACCTTTTCCCAAAATAGTGACTTGGACATTATTTCCAAGTGTAACATTAGTTTGAACTGAATTATCTAGACTAGAAAACAAATTTAAATTACCAGTCATATGATTGTTGCAGCCTAAATCTAAATACCATACGTTGCGTGGAATTTCTTGGACAGTATTCATTCAATTCGGGATGCACATTCCATCAACATTGTGTTCGACGGAGTGCTCGTGTTCGTCAACTGGTCCTGGATTTTCCTTCCTTGGTCATGATGATTCTTCTTACATTCATATGCATAATGACCAAATTTATTACAATAATGACATTGAATTTTTTATTTATCAAAACTGTGACCACTTGGATGACTTGGGTTCTAATTATGTCCTCTACCAATGATATTTGTGGGATTGTTGTTGCATCCTCCTCTTGAGAAGTTTCTTCCTCTACCTCTAGAATTGTTTCTCCCTCTGCCTCTTCCATGCCTTATGGATGACTGTGCTACGAATGCACCTTCCAATGATGTATTTGATCTATTGATTCTGTGTTCATTATTGATGAGTGAAGCTTGCAACTCATCAATGGTAAACACTGACATGTGTTTGTTTTCTTCCAAGGTCACAACCAAGGATTCAAATCTTGAGGGAAGACTTTTGAGAATTTTTTCAACAACCCTTTGATATTCTATGTTTTCTCCATAATATTTCAATTGATTTATCAAAGCAACAACTCTAATGGAGAATGAGTCTACTGACTCTATGTCTTTCATTGATAGAGATTCAAAATCTCTTCTCAGAATCTGCAACTTGGAAGTATTTACCTTGTCCAAGCCTTGACATGTGGTCTCCAATGTGTCCCATGTCTATTTAGTGGTAATTGTTATTGCTACTCTTGGGAGTATTATTGTAGCGCTCAGATTCCTAACGGGTAGAGCACTGTGTCCTATTCTCTGTAATGTTCTCTCTCAAAACATTTTAGATTGTATTACAGATTTATATCCAGGTCTGTTCTATAAATTTTATAGACATATGTAAGTACAAGTATGAACTGTAAACATATTCAAGTAAAAATTTCGAGTTGTACATGTTGATAACTTCATGAATTTTTCATAAATTAGACCATAATAGCATGCACGAGTTTAGTATCTACATACCTGAAATTTAAATACCTGGAAACAACGATTGTGGTAGATCCAATAGTTTGCTCTGAGCCTTAATCAACAAAATGATGTGCCACCCTCCCGACCAGCTCTCATCATGTGCTGGCCCTAGGAAACCCACGGCTTTCCTAGCCCCCGAGCCCACAGACCAATAATACCAAGAACAACTTCCTCTCCAGTCTTAATCTTCTCAGTTATTTACAGATATTTCCCCTCCTTGCGTTGTCCCCCTCCTCAAGTATTTTTCCTCTCCCTTCTCCTCATGCAGAGTCCAATTTCCCCCCCTCAAATCCAATCTTCTCCATCCCCCTTATACCTATTTCCCCACCGCCTTCCTTCTTAAATTAGTTTATTTTATTATTCCTTCTTAAATTAGTTTATTTTATTATATCATGGGTAGTGCAGTTTAGATGGATTTGACAAGTGTTATGAATTTATCTTGACTTGTACGTGTCAAAAATGTCATACATTACCAATTTTAATGTTTTACGCAAATTGCAAAGACGGTAAAATAATTAGTTTTAATTTAATAAAAGTATTTACTAATAAACTTTAATTTAACATTAATATGGTATAAGTTTAGTTTAATAAAAGTATTTACTAATAAACTTTAATTAACGTTAATGTGGGGCATTACATACACCCACCCTTCAGGAAACTTCGTCTCGAAGTTATGGTTAAAATAGTGATACAAGGTACTTTTCAGGAAACTTCGTCTTGAAGTTATGGTCAAACTAGTGATACAAGGTACTTTTATAGGTTTAAAACAATTCAAGGTACATTTATAGGTTCAAAGCAATTCACAATTACTTAGTTAACCTATCCAACTATTTAAATATTTCATACTAGCGTGCATGTTTGAGGTGTGCATGCATGGCCAGTACATGCACAGGCTGCACATGTACTATAGCAAAAACCCCTAAATTCTAACTAATACAAATAATATTTCATGCAACATGACCCATATACAGATATAATATGATTTCTTGTGACATTCGGAGTTATTTAACAATTATGTACTTATTAATTAGTCAGTTAAGATTGGTACCTACCATCACTAATCCGGTATCATAATGTCCAACCTTCAACAATAATAACTAATATGTCCACCCATCCTAACCTACGTCCGCATCCTCCCTATCCTTCCTCTGCTAGTATAAAATGGATGTCGGCTTCACCGATCTGACCACATAAGAACCTGAGAGCGATAGCGTTGGCTGAACAGCGGACCTAGCCTCTCCTAGCAGGCATCTGACCGTTGTCATCACAACAACATGGGGAGCGTGTCTCAGCACAGCCCTCCCACGACCTCGGGTACCCGACCGTCGTCATCACAACAACCTGGGGAGCGTGTCTCAGCATTGCCCTCCCACGACCTTGGGTATCATAAAAACATAGGGTGGAACACATCCATCCCTCTCAACATTCTGGGTCTATATACCCTATCAAAAACATACTTTGTTGCTATCGAGATTATTGGTCTGTGTCATCGTATCATCAATTTTGGTAATCAAGGCTCTTCTGCAGAAATATGTACTATACCATACTTCATATAAAGTATCCATTTATTACATAGCCCATGTGTCCTGCAGATTAGTACTTTGAAAACATACATTCATAATAATATCGGTTGGTGCACACTTCATATAAAGTATCCATTTATTACATAGCCCATGTGTCCTGCAGATTAGTACTTTGAAAACATACACTCATAATAATATCGGTTGGTGCATATTATCAACAACATTTCCTTTCATTGTATAACTCATTAAATTGATCACATCATGGGTCAATATCCATGTACACATCATATATATACTACATTTATCAATGATGACAATTAAACGTACATTGTCTTTATGAACAAAGGAATATCATGATAACTATAACATAGTGCCCTCACAAACATAATCATAACATCACAATCAATGTATCAATAGTAACATCTTAGACATAGTAGCAACATCTATCATAAATATGGTTTACTTAGTCAAATTGGGTCCAACATTTACTAAGAAAATAAAATGCAACATGTTGATATGTCTAGTCAGATATGGGGCACTACACCCATCCTTCAGGAACTTCGTCTCGAAGTTATTGTTATGCATGATTTATAAGAATATATTATTATGCATAATATAGGTGTCTTACTAATAGAATTCATTAGTTTAACGTAGTCTCACTTAGATCTTTACTTGATCCACTTGTCGATGTCATTTTACTATTTTACTTCTTTTATCATGTAATATATGCTCTTAAACTTTATCTGAAAAACATATCCTAGTAACTACTTATGACCTTCCTCGAGGATCCCTATTTGTAACCTATATCAAGGTTCATCAAGCCTTACTAGACAATTATCCACAACAATTTATACAAAATTTTAAAAAGAGTTCTATAGTCTTGTTTCTATTGTGATTCATAAGGAGACGTTAGTTCCCTTTTTGTCGTTGTTGTTGATTCGTTTATGAATTTCTAGCTTTATTGAATCTCTCTCCATTTTACATTACATTTCATTGTTAATTAGGATCCATCTTGACATCGGTACTTCTATAATAACTTGAATAACGCTATGTTTTATTAATCAAATTTCATTCACCAATCAATTCTCTTTAAAGAGCACTCTTACCCTATGAATGGCACATTATACAAAGAGTACTTACAATTTCTACTTATTTATTTGTAATTTTAATAATGGGACACACTTTTTATCCTATGTAATTTAATTGATAATTTCTTGGCTTGTCATATCATTTTTCTATGATAATATTTGAATGTCACTTATACGTTCACCTCTTTCTATACTAATTCCTATTAGCAGGTTTGAAACACTTGAAACACTCCTCCCTTTTGCACTAGTTGTTTATCTTATGGTATTTATGTGTCATTAAAACATATTGTCTTCAACCTAGTTTACTTATCACATAATTTATCAGTTGATATCATCATCACTTCACACCTGTCACTTACTAATTACACAACTACCATTCTATTGCACCACTCCCTCTAATGCTCATCAAGATGTATCTTTAGCACCTTTAATGTTTTCATTAATCCGTGTATATTAAGTTTACAATATAAATAATCTTTATAATAATGCAATTGCTTAGGCATCCCTATGTATGAATGTTGACATACTATCTCTACTTAGGTACTTCATACAACCATGTGATCACCACTCCTAACATAGGGTATCCTTACAAGATGAATGGAACTTTTACCTAACCTAATCTTTTGTATGCACACTAGGACCCACAAAACTAATCAAGAGACGTTCCTATTAACTCATAATTAATCAACCTCCTCGTTAGAGTACCTTGTATTATAATGTGGAATTAGTTATGCGTACTCTCTCTATCCCCTTGTTCAATAATTTTGTAACAACGCACATAATCTTTCATAAATAATTTCAGCATAAATTAACTTAGGTAGTGTGATTTTGCACCTAGGAGGTGATCCCTTTATAACCTAGTTGACTTCTCATAAATAAATTTACACTTAACAAAGTTTTAACACTGAAACAAATATTTTGAAATTTACCACCCACAAATATATATATATATATATATATATATACACACACATCAAAGTGTGATATTGTTAGTTATATACATCAAAGTCCCATGCACCCCTAGCTTTATTTGACTTGATAATGTTTTATGGACCCTTTCCTAAGTGGAGGATTGACTTTATGGAATGGTGTCTAACTTCCGCTAATGAAAATAATTATAATATTGTCACAATAGACTATTGTATATCAACTTTTAACAATAACTCCTGCATATCACTTCACTTTTCATCAAATCGGATAAATATTTAGTGTCATGAATTAGATTATCATTGACCTAGCTCACATTTCCAAAATTGCTAAATAAAAAAAATTAAAAAAATTAAAAAAAAATTGATAAACCATTCGAGATTTAAGCATGAATGTGGGACACCTCAGTATCCTTATCCAAAGCTCAATTCGAAGTAGTTAATAAGCTATTGAATACTATGTTTTAAAGAATAGTAAACTCATACAAATCAGATTGGCATATGATGTTGTTATTTATACTTTGGATGTATCAAGCCTTAATTTTTCCCTTTTTCAATTAAAATTTAACTTAGAAATAGTTTTGTGATTGAAGGTATTTCGCTTAGAAGTAGTTTTTTTTTGGATTAATAAATGTAAACACCTCTTTCTTCAAATAATATATACATATATACATCTCTCATACTTTTCCCACAAGATCCTGGTTTTCAGAAAAACTGGAAAATAATAAACTGGACACCCGGGAACCAAATAGACCGGCGGACTCCCCATTCATTCAATCTTTTTAGTTAAGGCAGTAGTAAATAAGATAGTCAAAAAGTTGAGGAACGAAGTCCCAAGAAAAATAAACTAAAGATCAAATATTTAGAAAACGCTAAGATTGGCTTTGAAAACACTTACAGCCAGTTCGGAAATAGGGAGGGAGCTAAATATAACCCATCCAATATAGTAATGGAAATAAGTAACTACTCTCTCCCTGCGGGCTTACAACACATTTCATCAATCAATACTTTGGAGATCTTGATCCCGGCTCCTAAGGTAGTTTTGGCCATAGTGTGCGTGCAGGAAACCTATATTTGTATCGTGTAATATGGGGAACATTCTCAATCTCATTCCGTGATCGTTTTCAGAAAAAGTAATACTTTCGTCGTCTGGATTGATACCTGATGGGTTTTTCTAATTTCTAAGTTTGCTATAAAGGAGCACACACTTTGTTCTTGATTGATACTGAAATACAAATTAATCACTGCTTATTTTTTTCTTCCAATCAGTGAGTCCATAAACAATATTAATATGCTTATCAATCAAATGATGAAAATGATAATATTTCCTCGAAAGAGGCACTCTACTCCTA
>LPNX010099214.1:111164-177678 GCA_001517045.1 Pseudotsuga menziesii
TATATATATAAAACAATACTCTTTAATATCCCAAGACAATAACCTAAGACCTCTTGGCATATTATAAAATAAGATATTATAATCCTTGGTACATAAATATATCCACATGAAGATGAAAACAGCCCTTTAAAATAGTAGGTTGTTTTAATAGAGATAATTATAGGAAGTTAGCGTTCAAGAGAACAAACTTTTCTTCTTAACCCAATGCTAATGAAATAGGAAGGAAAAAGGGTGGCGTTTTTCCATGGATTCGTAGAACGTTTATATTCTTTTTCATTTGCAGATTCATCACATATTTTAACTTATAAAATTGATTAGCAAGTTTTGAATGACAGTTTATTGCCGATACTATGGTAATCACTTTATGAAATATAGATTTTATCAGAAAATCAAAACTAGATTGGATCCGCATCCAGTCACAGGGTAGTTAAATTTTTCCCAATCCAATCACGGTAGCAATACACAGATGAACGCAGGCATTCAAAGGACATTTGCAGAAAAAAAATAAAAAAAATAAACAGGGTGTAATATATATAATAAGATTATTAAGAGAGATAACTACGGTCATTCAGCTCTAAAATGGAGGTAGACTGGCGATTTTACTTCTCCATCTCTGCTATAAATATCAATACTTATAATCTGTATATTACTTTGATGACATTAGATTTTTAAATGGCATTTTTAATTACGTAACCTACCCATTTCGAGGAAGTTATTTAAAAGGAAAATCCGAATAAATAGATATTGACAGCTTGAGAGGAAATCTTAGGCCATGCATAATTTAATAATCTCTTACTAAATCTCTCCTTATCACAATTTCGAACAGGGTGCCGTGCATCATAGGATATAATTAAATTAAAGCTGAGTTAGAGTAAAATAAGAATAAAAATTTCCACATACATCAATTGAGATCTTGTGATTATCACAACCGACTGCTATGCAAACGTCAGAAAACCAGAGAGGCTTCTAATCAAAACCATACCGGCACGAATATGACCATAGATTAAAGGCTGGAATCCAAGAGAAGAACAAATAAATGTAAAATACTTACCAATTCAGCGGTAAGAATGGGAAACTGTGCGAGGCGAGACAGATCAATGGGCTCCTCCAGGTAACTGAATATTCGGCTTGCCGGTCTGAGTTCAGGTGCTCTACCAAACTTAGGGTATCTTCTTCCATGTATGATGAATAATTTTCTCCCAGATACTGGCATCTTCCATCCAGACTGCTCGATGGTTGATCCGCGGAACCGAGGAACGATCTCGTAGATTAAGATCCTCCTCCATAGACAATGGAAGCTCTCTCTATCAGGTGAAATGGGAACAAGGGACGGCTATTCTAGCAAATTTTATTTAGCTCGATGCAGGATTTTTTTTGGAATTTTAGCAGGTATAATGAGAGGGAACATAGTGCCAATACAATCGTTAATTGCTATTGGTTCTGCTTGCATGCATGAGGTGGACACGGATACACGGTTCTTAGATAATGCATGTGTGGCGCAGAGGGAACAGAGGAAAACCAATCTGGTAGACCTCCATCAATCGGTACTTTCCATTCGATGTAACATCAAATTGTAAGTAGGTAGACACCGGTCCCAGCCTCGGTAGATGAGGCCATCTGTATGCCTTTACGTGCCTCCCGTATGTGCACCTAACCTAACCCTAGCTCGGAGCTCAGTGCGACATAGCTCACCGCGCTCATTCCTTCGCGTGTCCAACTCTTTTCCGTGGTTCCCTTTTCTCCCATGTAGCCCAACGCCCACGTGACTTGAGGCTGCATGCACCCCACCTATCCACCAACGTGCAGCCAAGGCATCTGGTGCATGCCGCGCGCGAGGTCCTTCTCCGCCCAGCAGGTCAAGGGTGGGTGAAAAATCCTAGTTTCTCCGTAGTCGTTCATTATTCCTGGCCGGTTTTTGACACAGAGCTCTGCAAATCCGACACAGTCACAAGCTTGCTAGGTACCCAGAGAAAGCTATACAACGGATGGCATGAAAAGGGGGGTGGTGCCAGCTCCTCTAGCCCTTTCAGCACACAGGAATAATTTTAGCCAACAATTTGCAGGTTGATGCCTATAAGGGAGCTTAATATTGATTAGGGTTTTTGTGTATTTAACATCACCAGCTCTATGTGGAGAGCATTGAGATTACAATGCCAGCTTTCAAGGCGAAACAAATTTCAATCAGTTCTAAGCGCACCCTTGAGAGTTCAGGTTATGTAGGTAATCTAGTGGACGAGCGTTGGAGAGTTTGGACTGATATTATTTTCAGAGTCTTTTGGGCAGTGTTCCTAACATTTTCTGTCATAGTGGGTTTCTGCTTGTGCTCACCAATGGAGTTTTCCAACAGATATGAACAAAAGAAAGAAAATCCATGCACTATTTTACTCTTGAGGGCATATTATTAGTTGGAGAAGGAAATTTTCCATTTTCTTCTATTCTGGCAAAGGCATTTGCCCTTGCATTTAACATCATTGCCGCATCTCTGTTGGCAAAGGCATTTACGCCTGCATTTAACATGATTACCACATCTTTGGACAGCAGAGTAGTTTAAGATTTGGAGTATTATGGCAGCTCCCCTTCCTTAGTTCTGTTCTCTGCCATTGTTTTTTTTTGGGGGGGAGCCTTGAGCATAAATTCCCTGGTGAAGGTTTTATGAGAATGAAAGGTAGAGAGACTTGGTGAAGGTTTTCTTCACATCAATGCTGCAATGGTTTATGGCTTAGGAATACATGGTACCAGTACCACTGATTGTTGATGGAATGCAGCCATTGCCATTTGGTAAATAGAAATGGGAAGGATGGTTGACATAAATTATAGAGGAGTTGGAAAAAATTAGGTCAAATTTTTCAATGGGGTGGCTAACGTATAGTCTTTCTTCCATATTGCTTTAATCGTATCATCAAATTTTTGCCTTAGTACAAATGTTGAACCTAATTTTGCTCTCGTATCATTTTCCTTCAGTCAGATGCAGCTGCAGCTTAAGGTTCAGCTAACCCCATAAGGAACGACAATGCAAATAAAGAGCCCGAGAATTTTATTATATTATAAGAACGGCTGTTAAAAGGAGCCTAGCATAGCCTGGTTTAAAGAGCCCTCTGTTGAATGAGAGCCCCGGTAAATAAAGCGCTATTTAAATATAAGCCCTAGCCTCAGTACAGAAAGGTGGCGTGTCAATATGAAAATTTAGTTATATAAGGTAGCCTCTAAGACCTATCAGGCTTATTCGGATGGAATTTTGTAATGAAAGGTGAACTTAAAAGCGTATCTGTCCATTCGGCTTTGTAGGGACATGATCACACGGTGCTCCCTCGGCCATGCTTACATAAATTGCACAACTGCTCAAGAAGGGTTTATTTGTATCTTTGCTTACCAATTGCAAGAACATGGGAGTTGAACACTAGTTATTGTATTTATTTCGTTCACATTTTGGCCAACTTTTATGTTAAGGTTTAGTCGAATCTTTGCTTACCAATTGTGAGAATAGGGGAATTGAACACTTTTTATTTCATTCACATTTGCATTTTTGTAAAGCAATTTTATTAAATGTACGAGTCGCTTCCCATTTCTTGATTGCTTTTGGAGGTCTTACACTCCACAGAATCTTTACGCTATAGTATCCTTTGTGATTCTTTTTGGAAGATTGTTTTATATTTATGCCTTGAAAATCGTTTGAACCATTTTGCCTTAAAGTGCAAGGCCATGAACCATCCCAATTTCAGCTTTTCTATTGTCTTTGGATTTTATTGAATTTGTAATTACCAATTTCTAGTTGTTATGTTTCAAATAGGGCTTTATTGAAACCGTTCTTCTTAGTTTGCAAGGCCATGCACCATCGCAATTAATTAAATATTTATGTACCAATTGCAAGAACAGATGTGTTTATGCTTCAATTGAATATGGCTCTTTCAAAAACCATTCCCTTTGGACATGACATCTCAAATGTTATGGTTATCTTTATAAAAGACATACCATGTTCGGTATGCACTAGTTCGGCATATACTAATTTCTTTTTGTTTTTGTTTTGAGTGCTTCCTAATAGAATTACTGTTTTCGTGAGCTGGAAGGTCGAACGTTGTTCGGGAAGGCAGTGCTGTGAAGGAACTGCCCAGCGTGAAGGAACTGTGCAGGCCACCGGGAGTAAATAATCCAAAATTCCAATCTCTGTACATTTCAATCGGGAAATTCCAAGCTCTACTAGGTGATGTAAAGGTAGTTTTCAGTCGTGTACCTAGGTTGTTTTTAGCTCGACCTTGGTAGAGAATTTTTTTGTGTAATTTTCTTGTCCCAAATTTGTAGATTTAGATACACTATATGGTAATTATTATTATTATTATTAAATTTTTTTCTTTTTTCTTTTGGAGGTTTTAGGTGTAGATAGGCCCTAAGGTCTAAGTGTCTGAGCCATAGCTCTGATACCATCTGTAGCGCTCTTCCTAACAGGTAGAGCACTGTGTCCTATTCTCTGTAATGTTCTCTCTCAAAACATTTTAGATTGTATTACAGATTTATATCCAGGTCTGTTCTATAAATTTTATAGACATATGTAAGTACAAGTATGAATTGTAAACATATTCAAGTAAAAATTTCGAGCTGTACATGTTGATAACTTCATGAATTTTTCATAAATTAGACCATAATAGCATGCATGAGTTTAGTATCTACATACCTGAAATTTAAATACCTTGAAATTTAAATACCTGGAAACAGCGATTGTGGTAGATCCAATAGTTTGCTCCGAGCCTTAATCAACAAAATTATGTGCCACCCTGCCGACCAGCTCTCATCATGTGCTGGCCCTAGGAAACCCATGGCTTTCCTAGCCCCCGAGCCCACATACCAATAATACTGAGAGCAGATTCCTCTCCAGTCTTAATCTTCTCAGTTATTTACAGATATTTCCCCTCCTTGAGTTGTCCCCCTCCTAAAGTATTTTTTCTCTCCCTTCTCCTCATGCAGAGTCCAATTTCCCCCCCTCAAATCCAATCTTCTCCACCCCCCTTATACCTATTTCCCCACCGCCTTCCTTCTTAAATTAGTTTATTTTATTATATCTTGGGTAGTGCAGTTTAGATGGATTTGACAAGTGTTATGAATTTATCTTGACTTGTACGTGTCAAAAATGTCATACATTACCAATTTTAATGTTTTACGCAAATTGCAAAGACGGTAAAATAATTAGTTTTAATTTAATAAAAGTATTTACTAATAAACTTTAATTTAACATTAATATGGTATAAGTATAGTTTAATAAAAGTATTTACTAATAAACTTTAATTAACGTTAATGTGGGGCATTACAATTATTGCATGCATGGATTGGTGTATGTATAAAATAGAGTTTCCATCTTTCTTTCTGTAATGTTTTTATTTTGAAATTTTGAAGAAAAGTGCAATTCAGGAAAAATTCGAGCTTAACTCTAGAGGGTTCCAAATTTCACCAAATGGTCCCGAATTTGAAAGGAGATGGTATGGTGAATCTTAAAACATACCAAGTTCATTTATGGATACTTCGAATCATAATTTATACCTTTGGAACCTTGTTTGGGGTTGATGACAAAAAGGCAAAAAATTACTAGGAAATTGTGATGAAATTCCCCCTAGGGTGTAGGCCAGCTGGGATTCCTAGCGCATGTATGGACCTTCCAAATTTGTAATTAGAGTATGGGGAATGATATAATAAATCATGTAATTTCATTACACATGGTTATTATTTCTAAAAACTGGTTATAGAGTTACACATTCGTTTGATAACTTGCAATGAAATTGCTTATGGGGAAATTGCATAACTAGCTCGATTTTGGCATATGAAAGGTAGAGTTAAAGATTCAGATCAGGATGTGACATATAGAAACCATATATATAATACAAATGGATTCCCCAAAATTATTAAACAACATATAAATCCCTTCATACAATTCTGGTATACAACTCATTCACTATGGGAGTCAAATACATGAAAACTAGTGAATTAGTAGCATGGAATTGAGAGTTTCACATACGGATTTCTTGGATTTCGACCTAAAGAGGATAGGGACATGAAATTACATAGTAATACATCATATGTTTGTGTCACAACAACATCAAAATCAGATAACATCACTCATACAAATTTGATACAAGACTCCTTCAAGATTGAAGCCAGAGTCATGGAAACTAGTGATTCAATGGCATGGGAATGCAAGCTTTTCACAAATGAGTATATTGGATTTAGACCCACAGAGTATATGGAGATTAAATTACATAGTAATGCATCATATATTTCTATCACAGCATCCTCAAACTCATAGAATATCTCTAATACAAATTTGGTATAAAACTACTTCAAGATTGAAGCCAAAATCCATGAAGACTAGTGATACAAGGGCATGAGTATGAAAGCTTTTCATACATGTGTTTCTGATATTTAGACTTAAATATAATACATAAATATATTACAAATCCATACATCATATATTTCTTCCCCATCATCATAAAACTCATATAAATGTCCTCATACAAATCTGATATAAATCTACTTCAATATTGAAGCCAAATCCATGAAAACTAGTTATTCAAGGGCACGGGGAATGCGAGCCTTTCATAGATGTATTTATGATATTTATACTTAAAGAGAATATTGATATTATATTACATATCCATAAATCATAAATAAAATATTGTGCATCAACCATCATCAACAAGGCGCAAGAATCACTTTAATAAGTGCGCCATCAAATGTGAGTGTCGAGAAATGGAGAAGAAAGAATGAGAGAATAGGGAGATAGATGAGAATTCGACTGTATGGACCTTCAAACTGAAACTAAAACTCCTTGATTAAGCTCCAATGATAGTTCTGAATGGCCTCTCCATCAACAAACTTGGAAATGAATCCAACTTCCTTGAAATTGGTTCACAAGCAGGGAGAGTGAACACTCACCGTGTAATGGACAAGGAAAAGCTCTCCAAAATGCCAAAGGCCAATCAACAAATGATCAAAATATATTATCATTCCTCATGAAATTCTTTTATTAACTTCATGAGGCCTCCTAACGTATAATCTAACTCCATGGGCTTCATCCAACTCATCTTAGTGGTTTAGTAACTCTCATGACACTTGTATTCCTCACGTATTCCTCTTCATGCTCCAATTCTTTCCCAAATTCGAATGGTTGACTCTAACTCCAAAATTCTACCTCTAGGTGTCTATTTTTATCCCTATTATTTAATATTTTAGCAGTCAGGTCTAAATTTGTCATATGTTCATAGAATCTTCGATCATTTGTTGTCATATGGTGCATAAAATCTCCTTCCAAGTGGCACACCTTGTTTTCTAGTATCTTCCTCTTCCATGGGAGTTACCCTCCTTTACCAATTCTAATTCCTTAGCTCATTGTATGATATTTTACACCACATAACCATCCAATAATTTTGCATTACCCATGTGTTTGAATTTGGATGAATATCATGCCAAGTGTGCGGGGAATCTAGTCACCCAAAGGATCCACAAGCTTCCAAGTGTCTTCATGAATCCATGCCACCTTATTTTCTTAGTATTTATCATTTATGTGACCCATTTAAATGTAAATATGGTAAAATAAAGTTATTTTGGGTCCCATATCCCCTTTTTACAAAATTTATGTCTCCATCTAAACCTAGGGAACTAGTAGGTTGGTGAAACATTATTTGCAAATAGTCTTATTTGGAAATTATTTAATTGGGGACATTACAACCCTCCCCACTCAATTTTTCTTGTCCTCTATCAGTGCCAAGTTTGTATGCTGCAAAATTTGTTCATATTCACAAGTGGAATCCTCATTTGGTACTCCTTCCATTGCACCAAGTTCTCTCTTATGGTTCTGTTAATTAATTTTCTTTAGCTGCAATTTGAGTAGTGGCCCTCATGTACTGCAATTTTGTGTTCCCAAAAGTAAAGAGATGTGGATTTTTCATATTGATATATCCTATAAAATTACCACTAACACAAAAAGGATTAATTAAATCCAAAAAAACCATTTTTCACAAATAATCTTTACCTCCATATTTTGGAAATCTTTTCTGAACTTTCACCCCTTTTTGCTTATGTATAATTCGATGAAGTTGGTATTGAGTTACCTAACTTTGAGTTTCTTAAGATTCCAATAAAATTTCAGAGAGTAACCACCATGCTTGCTAGTGCACTACTCTGATTACTATCATATTCTCAAGTGGTGACTAAATATCCAATGCTGCTTGCTGCCCCCAAAATTGATACCAATGAGACAAAAAATGATCCCAGGGTCCCATATGATCCTGATACATGCATGGTTTGAAATGTCTATGATTAAATTCCATGAACACCAAGCATGTGAAAATTGAATCCATCTCTCAAAAGGTATCCCACATAGGAAACTGGAACACTGCTCTTCAAAGATGAACTCAAACAACTGAAGGTTGGTTTGCTTTCTCAAACCAACAATCGAAGTGCTACTCCAAGTGAGATGAAACCAAGCAATGCCAAGATCCTATTTCTTGTATTACATCCTTCCAAACATCACGAGTACAAAATATATATCATGAAATTACATAAAAACATCATACAAATGTACATCCAGAAGGTACCTCATCAAAAAATCATGAAAGTGCTTGTACATCCAAGTGAGTAGATCATTATGTGGCCCATACACACAAGCATCAAGTATTATATCAAATTTTCTCCAATGACATAGGTGAGGATCCCATGTCCTATAATTCTGCTCCAAAATAATGTAATATTAATCTTGAAAATAATAATTAGCCATGTGTTCTTTCATCCAAGAAGTGAATGAAGAACCTCCACCAAAATCTGAACTGAATAAGGAGCAAAGAAAACATGGAGACTTCAATTGTCTCAAGGAAGTATCATCAATACACCCATGAATATGTATATCATCATGAAATAACAGAGGATGTTGCTGCTAATAATAATGTTCCTCAATCACATATCTCTTCACCCAAGTGCGGGATGAAGTTCCTCCAACATCAAATGGACTGGGAAAGGAGCAAGGAAAATCATGAGTCTCCAAGTGACTCAACTGAACATCCTAGGTGCACCCATGTATAGGTGTATCTTCATAATGTAACAAATGATGCTGCTGAAAATGTATAAAATATGGTTCTCCAATAAAAAAATTATCAAAAGGAGAGATAGAAATTCCATACTCTTCATGTGCACTATAAAAACGAAACCTTTCACCCATACTTCATTAGGATGAATGCTGCACAATTTGGAAGTGTAGGATGTAGGACAAAGAACCAACTCACCCAAATGATCAGAAAGTGAAATTTTTTCATAATGTGAAGCATCCATAGGGGTAGGATTATGCAACTCCCTTAAAAATTCAAAACTTGCCTCATGGGTTGGTTCCAAGGTGGTGGAATCATGCACTTATTCAAAAAGTATGTAACCATTTTCAAGAGGCAACTCAAGTTCCTCTTCCACCACAACAAGTGATTGAATCCCATCAAGATCATCTTCAAACACATCAAGACACCGTAATTTTTCATGTTTCTCATGATCCACCATGTCATGAGAATCCTCCAAGCAATCTACCATATGCCAATTTGAAACATATGAGGAAGAACAAGTATCTTGCAACCTCTCAAGAAGTTGCTCATTTTAAATTTTGAGCTTATGAATATCCTCATTATTATTCAAGTATGATTGATGTAACCATTCATTAATCTCAACCAAATTGTTTCTATCAAAAAGCAAAGACATGAAATTACCTTCGATGTTGCAAATTACTCTTTGAATCTTCTCCATGTATTCAAAGAAGGATGGCTCCTCCAATGAAGAAAATTCTGACAAGAATTTGACACCAATGATTTAGTGTAATTGAGTATGCTAAGGGCCTCATGGATATTCCTTTCATTAATATTCAAAGACCCTTTCAATAAAGGATAGTTCATTGGAGAAAACCTCCTCTTCTTATTGCCTCTTGATTTGGCCAACTTCTTGATGCTCAAGTGGTGATAGGGAAGTTAATCTTGGATCTTAATTATATGTCACAAGGTATTAATCCTCATGCTTATGAGAAATTTTTATTGTAGAAACATTTTCAAATCTGATCTCTATGTCACCAACATAGAGTTGTGAGCACCCATCAGTAGGTACTCTTTCATAGTTCAATGATCCATCAATATCTCTTTGATTTGCACAACCCCAATCAGTAAGGATTGTGTACTTGTATTCAATTTACTGTTTATGTTATCTCTGCAATCACCTTGAGGTAATTGATGCTCCACTTCATTATTCTTTGTTTCTTCCTGTAGTGGTGTTTCTAGGCTCTTTTCACAAGTAGGCTTATTTTTTCTCATTTCATGCTCCTCCAAACTTGTGGATTGCTGATTGTCCCTTAATGAATTCACATTTTCATTCTTGTTCCTATATCCATCCAACCAATCATCAAAGTATTCAAAACTAATGGTCTTATGTGTCTCTCTATGATGGAAACTTCTACTACCCCCTACAGCCAGCTTACCCCTAAGTTGGATAGCCATCAATTTGAATCCTTGCATGAGTTGCTTGGTTGTATCATCAACATATGACTTGATGAGTTTTTTAAATTCATCCTTATCATGCATAACTTCAATAGATTCCAAGACCATGCTTCAATATCACTGTAATGCCCAATTTGTAATTTTCTCGAAATCTCCAAAAAGGGACATTACAATGTCTCCATCTCAACTTAGGGAACTAGTAGGTTGGTGAAAGATTATTTTTAAATAGTATTATTTGGAAATTATTTAATTGGGGACATGACACTTCCTTTGTTCCCTCAGGGCATATTTCTCAGCTTGTGTGAGATTGTTATATGACGTCTAATCTGTTGGTTTTTCATAACCATTATGAACTATCTCCCAAACATCTTAACCACTGAACAAAGACTTCATTGTTAGAGACCAATACTCACAATTATTTCCTATTAAAATTGGAGTTTATAAACTTGACATTTGCAAACCATAAGTAGAATCCATTTTAAATTTTTAACTTTCCTTAGAAAATTACTTTTTCCTTTTTAAGACATAGTTTCTTTCCTAAACCTACTCTAATACCAGATTTCGAGAATGGCGGCCCCCGCGACAGTAGAATTGAGTTACCAAGCAGTCATCAAAATTTATTTCCCTGTTTGTTTTAACAGAAAATCTTGCGACCAAAAATACTTGCGACGAAATTACTATGACAGACTTAGTTCACTTCGATGGGCACCTTTAATGCGATAGGAATTACCCGTCCAACCAACTTCCTACTTCAACTGAGCAAATTTTGGTCTAACTTTATAAAAATATATTTCTTAGTCTAAAGACTTAGAATATGAAAACACTTTTCACCAATGATTACTTGGGATAAACTGTGGCACAACTATATTGCGACTCACTCACAATATAATATAACCAAATAGTTAATAAGACTTCTGTCGAAAAATTCCGTGGATAAAAACTAGATCTTTTACACAGTGAAATAGATATGGATTCTTTGTGTCTTTAAAGAGAGGGTAAAAAACATTCACTTAGGTAAATATGGAAAATATGTGCAGCTAAATAAAAAATTGCATTAAACCATAAACTATGGATTTATATTTCTTGTGACGACATAACAAAGAACTGTTGCAGTAAATACAAACTTGGAAATTTACCAGGATGTTTCACCTTTTACAGAGCTTCGGCTCTCAACACTTTCACAAAACACAGAATCTTAAGCTTCAAACTCTTCAGAGATTTATTCCTTCTTCTTCTTTGAACTTCTCTTCTCTATATCTCTTTGTTTGTGTGTCTATGTCTATATTTTTACAACCTTCTTCTTCTTATAAAAAACCTCTACTAAATTACATTAAAGACTGTAATAACTATCTATAGGGAAACTTAGCTTCAGAAATTTGATTCAATTGGCTTATATATGATAGATGTGAACTCTTCATCCTGTGACGCTGTCTGATAGTTTCTGACCTACTACAGACTCTGACAGAGTCGACTGATTTTCTATGTGGATCAGGGAGTAATTCAAATAGCCAACAGGAACAACACTGGAAGGGTTGAAACCCTAGATCAGGAATTGCAAACTATTGAAGAGATGCTAGAAGCAAGGGCACACAAAGGGAAATGATGAAAACCCTATATTTTCCACTAAAAATAATTGAAGAAGAGACACTGAGAACACTACAACAAATCCTGGAGTTAGCGTCCCATTTAGCATCCATTTTTAGTGTAATTTTTTTTACATTGAGTGGTCAAACTAGAGGCTAAATGGGACGCTAAATGGACAAAAATTAAAGCGTCTCAAAAAAAGTCTTTTTTTTGCTTCCTAGATAGCATCCTTTATGACGTCCAAAATAGAGTCTATTTTTTTGCTTCTAGAATAGCGTCCAACTTTGCTTCCTAAACAACGTTGAGGTTTGCTTTGTAAATAATGTCCCATTTTGCTTCCTAGCTAGTGTCCTCTTTTGCTTCTTAAATGACATCCCCGTTAGCACCATATTTGCATCCTTAATAGCACCATGTTAGCATCCAAATTAGCATCCAATATTGCATCCATTTTTTCTACCACTTTAGCATCCCATTTTACACCATGTTTTACTTCCAAATATGTGCCAATTTTTGCTTCCAAATTTGTACCAATTTTTTCTTCCGTTTTTGCATCGTGTTTTGATACCAAAATGACACCAAATATTTATTCTATTGTTGCACCATATTTTGCTTCCTATGTAGCGCCATGTTTTGCATCCAAAGTAACGTCTTATTTTGCTACCATATCAATGCCATGTTTGGCTTCATCATTAGTGCCACGTGTTGCATCCTTTTTAATGCCTAGTTTCACGTCTTATTTTGTGACCATATCAATGCCATGTTTGGCTTCATCGTTTGCACCAAGTTTAGCATCATTTTTAATGCCTAGTTTCGCATCTCTCATTTTTTGGTCACTAATTTAGTCGTTTTTAGTAGTTTTATATACGAATTTTGGTAATTTTGTTTAGTCACTTATCTCCCATTGGTTGGTCACTTATCTCTTATTTGTTGCTTACTAATTTAGTTGTTTATAACTGATATTATAATATCATTAGGGCATGGAGGAATCGAACCACCAACCTCCTGCTTGTAAGGCATACGCTCTTCCATTGATCTAGCACCCTTTAAGAATTTGGGAACCTAACTTACAAAATCCTTTATAATGGTAAAAATAATCAATACACAACTTTGAGTATCTAATAGTCGGAAAATGATGATAGATTGTATAATTTCACAATATATGATCAAGCAAGTTATGAAATCCATAAACCTTTTCTAGGAATTAAAAGAACCACTCAAGAAATTGGTTTAATGGGATTGCAAAAATCACTATTCCTTAGCAACCGTAAGTGTACCAATATATGAGACCTATCAACAATAATTATCTTAGTGTGGATGCCAAGGATATAGTAGATAAGCATGATCATCCTAGAGCCATGTATAAGTGGAGCAATAAGGAGAATCAAAAGAGGATGATCAAACCAATAGCTGGTGCTTCACATGGATCCTATCCACCATGGGATGAGAAAAGTTCCTTCTTCCATCAAGATAATGAATATCCACAAGGACAGATGGTTAAGATATATTGTTATGCCAATTCATAATGTTTATTCGTTTCCCAGGGTGATATTGCAGTGCTTTTACTGGGAGATCTACATGATCCCCAACAACATTGGATATAAGCATATTAATGGGGCCATAGAGTATAGGATGAGGCTGTCTTTTTATCTTTTTCTTTGGAAAACAAGGCATGACTTGAAATAATGGGAGAAGGAATAGAATTAGATATACTTAACAAACTACAATCATGACAGGGCATATGACTATACTCTATAGTCATAATGCAGCTGCTTGAAATTGGTATAACTGCCTAAGGACTATGAAAAACATCCATTTAAATATGAATTCAAAACCTTCCATGTTAGAGGAATACACATAAAGAAACAAAGAGGCCAGAAATGAAAGCTCTAGGGGGACACACATAACATTAGAATGCAAAATCAACACTCTAAAGAAGTTGCATCTAGATTTTGCATTGTAAACAAGAAATCATTAATAATATAGGCAAAATTGACTATGGTCATAAAATAGGTCATATTTCAATTACCTATATCACAATTTGGTTACTCTATTGGTTAGGTTTCCATTTTGGTCACTACAGAAAGATCTTGTCACGAAAAAATCCATAATCTTTAGAATCCCATTATTATCAATTGGCACATAATATCATATTTAAATCATAAAATTCCATGGCCAAACACTTGTTTCAATAATCATATCTCACAATGAAAGAAAGAGAAGAAAAATATTGATAAAATAAAGAAACTACCATTGATGTCCCAATGCAAAACTTGGTTGATATGACAGTGCATACATTTATTTACCAACACAACCTGCATCATACAACAGAATGTAGTGTTTAGATATTAAGAACTAGAGAAGTGTTGCATTATTGAAGACTGAACAAGAATGCGCTTCAACTTTGTAAGTATTCTTAGTTATTGAGTAAGTTGCTATGGATTTTATACTGAGGGAAGTTTAAAAAAAATGTACTTCGTGTTAAGACAAGGTGCTAGAATAAGTGATGCTCAATAAAATATTAGGATCCCTTATATATTATGTATTAATGTGTAATAAATGTCATGAGTGTTAGTGACCAATCAATTTAATGGATAATGGTTAGTATTGGTAGTTAGGGATGGTAATGTAGAGTAAGTAATTAAACCACAATGAAAAGATGCTAGCAAAATTTATCAATTAACTCAATTAATATGTATATATACATCTCTTCTCTTTCATGAGTGTTCGATGTTAAAGTCCAACTTTCATTGCACTAAATATCCTCAAGGAGACAACAATGATAGCTAGCGATACCCTCCTTTTCAATATTAGTTTGTATTCTAGAATATTAGTGGACCTTCTAACCCTTGAAAAAACATAGATTATGTTTGCACACTACAACAAATTTGAATTTTAGGGGTGGTTGTCTTCCGCCTCCTATAACGAACCCAAACTTCCTCAATAAAATTATGAGAAAATGGGGTAAGTTTTTCGCTTTTACTATAACCAACAAGTCAACCATGTCATCTTTCGAGAGTGTGAAATCACATAATTGTTAAAAAAACTAATACATATATTTGAAGACTAACAACACACATTCTCATTATTTACTCTTTTACCATACTTCATCCTTCTCACATTGTAAACATTACTAGCACTTTACCCTAATCTAATACCATGGTAGTAAGAGCTTACAAATTATTAATTACTTACCTTTAAATCAAGATTTTAGTTCTATATCTTGAAATAAAAATGTTAAGCAAGAGATATTCAATATTTTAACTATCCAAGTAACTTTCCTATAGGAAATATACTTTTAACTGTGTGCTTGCGAGTGTATTTCATAGCCTATTGAACCAATATAGGAAATGTATCATAAATCATTTATTGTGCATCATCCATAAAATAAATACCATCATACACACATACATCACAAAGCAAAAGAGAGACACCAGTATATGTGGTTCACCCCATCCATGAGGCTATGTCCACCAAATTTGTTAGTCTTATATTATTTTATCAAAGAGAAAGAACTACAATTTTATAGCACATCCATTGCCATTATCTTTACCTCAAATCTCTTCCACATGGAATACTCTCAAATTTCTAACTGCCCTCTTTGTAGGGCCTTTCAGTTAAATGGAAACCTTTAAACTTAATCCAAAACTACAAGACTTACAAAGCTTCTCCTTAAAATAAAAGCATGCGAAGGAACACATCCCTTCATGATCTCAATACAATGTTTACCACCATATTATGGTAACTCCAACGTATATAAATCTTTACAAAAAGAGAACTATCTCTTTAACACACATATTTAAATAATGATTAAGATTTATCCATAAAAATAACTCCAACGCATATAAATCATATAAAAAAGAGAACTATCTCTTTAACACACACACATATATATAATGATTAAGAGTTATCCATTAAAATAACTCCAACCCATATAAATCACACACAAAAGAGAGAACTATCTCTTTAGCACACATATTTAACTAATGATTAAGAGTTTCACATAATCATTGCAAATAAAGGTAAAACTCACTAATCTAGTTTAAACTCTACACATAAAGAGTTTTCAGTAATGGGATTAAATATAGTTAATTATAAATATAGAAGTAATATCCCATACGAAAGAGATCACTCTTAGAAGAAGCGCACCCAACTATTTTAAAATGAACTAGAATTATCTTCAAATTCCAAAGAGATATTACCCTCAACTATCCGTAAACAAAAATAAAGCATTCACATATTAAAGCATACCTTTGGAATAACATATTTTAAGAGTTCATACCATCTATCAACGTAGACAGAAATGCATACCATGCATAATGTAATTCTGTAAGGATTTATCAAAACATAGATATGAATACATAGAACTCACCATGTAGATCTATATTCCAATCCAATATACAATCATCTAATATAAAATGCAGGCAATATGTGGAAATTTAACCCAAGATATAGAATAATTACACTCACAAAATTGCTAATCAAACATGCAAAATTAACATCAAAGGAGACTGAAATTGGAGCATAACACTAATTTGTATTGAATAAGTGTACAATAGCCAACCTTGTGAAGTAATAGGTTGCTGAAATATATAATTACATGATATATTTGAATGCATAAGGATGTCATTCGAAAAGGTCAAAAAGTAGAGTTACTAAATCTAGTCAAATCCCCCATAGGTGCATAAAGCAGTTTCCAAATCCACCAAGATGCTCACGAATTGGCTAAGCCAAGTAGGAAAGCTAATGAGGGATGGAATGAAAAATCATACATGCTTTTATTAGGAGAAAAGGAGGGAGGATGGTGTGGGCAAAAAACAAGTCAACTACACCTAGTCTAGCTTTTCCTTTTGCCTTAATGCTCAATAAAATAGGCAGCTTTTCAGAAAAAGCAGATATGCGCTTTGGAGGATCTGGAATAAAGCAGACATGCTAAATATGGTTTCCAAGAGGTTTCCCAAGTGCTCCATGACTTAGTTTTAGCAAGTGTTGACTTCTAAGTCATGTAGAAGGAAACTAGCACAGAGTGGAATCTAGGAGACTAGGTAATAAGACAAAAATTGATTTAATTACTATCTAAGGTAGGCAACTATGGGTTGATTATTCTAACACCCCCCCTTAAGCCTGAATTTATGAGTAAATATCAGAAAACTATAGGGCATAGAAACAAGGCTTTGTCACCCTTTACATACTGCTTGTCCATACAACCAAGGAAAGAGGCAAAAACCCAGTGGGAAAATCCTCCCTTAAACATGGACAGGAAAAACAAAATTTGGAAATCTTGTCATCAATCATGCTTCACAGCATGATCAGAAATCCCCAGTAGTGATTTGAGATTGCTGAATGTCTTCTCACAAAAAACTTTGGTGAAGATGTCTGCTACTTGTTCTGAAGATGCACAGAAGAGTAGATGAATGGTACCATCATGCACAAGCTGTCTGATGTAGTGAATATGGATCTCAATGTGTTTGGTTCACTGTCTCTAAAATGGATCATTGTAGATTCAAATGGTTCTCTGATTATCACAATAGATAATAGTTGAAAACTCTGATTCAAAACCACATTCTCCAAGTATTCCCTGCAACCACAAACATTGAGTTGTTGCATTTGCAACTCCTCTATACTCTGCTTCTGTAGATGAGAGTGCTATGGCACTCTGCTTCTTACTTGACCAGCTGATTGGTCCTTCTGCAAGCATAAACACATATCCTGATGTTGACTTTCGATCTGTGTTGTCACCTGCCCAATCACTGTTAGTAAACCCGATCAAATCAAGATCAGATTTTGCTTTGTAGAAGATCCCATGAGTTCTTGTTCCTTGAACAAAGTTAAGGATCCTTTTGGCTTCCATCTAGTGGATCTCATGAGGCTGATCCATGTATCTTGAAGCCACACTAACTACATAAGATATATCAGGTTGAGTGTGTGTAAGATAAAGCAAACACCCAATCAACTGCCTATACAGTGTATTATTTACCACAGGAGAAGAACCTGCTTCTTCAAGCTTAACTCTTGAAAGGAAGGGAGTCTTGCTTGGCTTGCAATATTTCATGTTGAACTTGTTCAAAAAATGTAAGGCATACTTGGACTGATGTACTTTGATTCCATGTTGGGATTGAACAATTTCGAGACCCAAGAATTGGCTCAACAATCCCAAATCTGTCATAGAAAATGCATGGTTCATTGCATCCTTCAAGGAGGCAATATATTTCTTTGAACTTGCTGTAATCAAAAGGCCATCCACATACAAGACAATAATCATAAAAGAACCATGAATCGGCTTCAAATAAACATTAGGATCATACTTGCATCGAACAAAACTCAATGACAGCAGAAAGCCATCAATCTTGGCATACCAAGCCCTGGGGGCTTGCTTGAGCCCATACAATGATTTCTTTAACCTGCACACTAAAGATGGTTTAGAAACAAACCCTTCAGGTTGCTACATGTAAATCTCTTCAGTGAGATCTCCATTTAGGAAAGAACACTTCACATTCATGTGATGTACCTCCCACTGCTTTGAAGCTGCAATGGCTAAAGCTAGCCTTATGGAATCCATATTTGCCACTGGTGCAAAGGTTTCATTGTAGTCAATACCATGTACTTGTGAGTAGCCCTTGGCTACCAATATTTCCTTATATTTCAAAGGTGAACCATCAGTAGCAAATTTAGTCTTGAAAACCCACTTACATTGAACTAGCTTCCTCCCTCGGGGAAGATCAACCAGTTCCCAAGTGTTGTTCTTCTGGAGCGAGCTGAATTATTCTTTCATGGCTGTTTTACATCTTGGATCATGTGCTGCAAATTCATATGTTTGTGGATCTAATTCAACCATCAGATATCACTTCTCAGCAAATAAAGGATCTTTCATACAAAGGGCACTCTCAAACTGAGATCTAGTCCTCCTAGTGTCGCTAGGATTTCCAGCTAGTTCCCCAGCTGCATGAATGGTCTTTGGTGCCCATTTTGGTCTTGTAGGACTGTCAATATCTGCAATCAAATCATCATTATCAGACATATTAGAATCAGCAAACTCATTAGTCTCTCCACTTACAATCAATGGATCTGGTGGTGAAGAAGACTCTCCAACTTCAACTGCTACTAAAGGCTCTTCTTGGAACTGAACACTTGTTTCAATGAAATATTTGTTAGTGCTCAAGTTCATCAGCTTGTACCCTTTTGAATCTTTAGAATACCCAACAAATAGGCACTCTTGGATTTGGGGATGCAAAGCCTTTTTCTTTTCAGTTGGAATTCTAGCCCAACCCTTTGAGCCAAAAATCCTGAAATGGGTCACATCTGGCTTGTGCCCACTCCAAGCTTCGAAAGGAGTCATACCATCAAGCTGCATATGAGGCACCCTATTTTGGATGTAGGATGCATATTTTATAGCCTCGACCCAAAATTTTGGTGGCAAAGTCTTAGCCTCCATCATGTAGGTTGCCATCTCCTTCAGTGGCCCGTTCTTTCTCTCAGCAACACCATTTTGCTGTGGTATGTAAGGGATCGAATGTTGCATATGAATACCTACATATTTACAATATTGAATGAACTTAGACTTGACATACTCACCACCATTTTCAGATCTGAGGATCTAGAGCTTCCTCCCAGACTGGTTTTCAACCAAGGCTTTAAAGACTTTGAAGAGGTCAAAAACTTCAGACTTATGCTTTAGGAAGTAAACCCAACAATACCTGGAAAAATCATCTATGAAGGTCAATTCATATTTGGCTTGACTCATGGACATATGAGGAAATGAACCAGCAATGTCACTATGGAGCAACTCAAGAGGTGCAGAGGTTCTCTCATGACTAGCTCTCTCAAATTTGTGCTCTGGGTGTTTTCCCAGGATACAACCTTGACAGACTTCCTTGGAAAACTTGATATTTGGTAACCCTATGACCATATATTTTTCAGTCATATCAGAAAGATACTTGTATTTAAGATGGCCAAATCTTTCATGCCAAAGCTTGCTTGCCTCATTAGCATGAATTAGAAGAGCAGAGGGGTTTGAGTAGGGTAGAAAATGGGAAAACATGTATACCTTCGAAGTGTGATCAACAACACCTTTTGCTATGAATTTACCATTCGAAATCTCAGTGATTTCAACATAATTAGGGGAGAAGATGACCTTCTTTGGAGACCCAGTGTGAGTCATCTGATACACTGAGAAGAGATTAGAGGAAATACCTAGAACATACAACACATTATTGAAATTACCATGGTCAAGATCAATCCTTCCTTTCCCCAAACTGTCAGTGAGAGAGCAATCTCCCAAAACTATTGATGGACCTTTCGACATGTCAAGAGAGGAGAATGCCTCTTTTGTTGAAACCATATGTCGAGAAGCTCTAGAATCTATGATGAAGCTAGGTGAGCTTGATGTGTCAGCAACCAAGGCATGTACTCTCTCTCTGTCCTCTGAATTTGATCCTCCTTCCCTCTTCTTTGAGCAATCAGGAAGGGAGATGTTATTCTTCTCCAGTATTTGGGTCAACATGTCAATTTTCTTCTTCATACAAGAGCTCTCAAGATGATAGCCCTTACTGCAGTATGCGCACTTGCTGATTTATTCTTTGTTCTTCTTCTTCTGGAAGTTCTTCTTGGAACCTTGGGGCTCCTCTTGAGACTTGTTCTTGTCTCTCTTTTGCTCAAGTGGATTTTTATCTTTTTTCTTCCTTTTTGAATCCACCCTTGAGTATCTAGCAACCAAAGCTTGGTCTTTGGAAGGTTTGATGGTGCCCATCATCACCAACTTATCTTATTCCCGTGTGAGGGATTCCATGAACTCTGCAAGCTTAGGCATCTTCCAGGCTTGAGCTGTTAACTTGGTGGCATGGAAGGTCGAAACAAACACTGAATAGTTAGGGCTAAGCTTTAGAGTATGGCCAAAACTAGTTGCTCTTCCTTCTTTTCGATCCCACACTGTTTTAGCTGCAAAACAAGGGCTTTAAACTTGGAAAAATAGATTTGCAAGGATTCGAAGCTACTGGGACTCAAGGAGATCAGCTCATTCTTGATTTGAAGTCCTCTAATCTCATCTATCTTACCAAAAATATCTACAAGCTTTTCCCACACTTCATTCGGTGATTTTCTTGAAGAGGAGGTCTCTTGAAATGCTTAGACACAAAAGAGCATAGGCCTCATCCCTCCTGTTGTGCCATTTGATTTTCCCTACAGCTGCATTGGGCTCTACCTCAATTTCCATAGTAACCCTGTAGAGACCTTTCTCTCTCAACAATATCTCCATCTTATCTTTCCACTCAAATAAATTGAATGGAGTCAAGATGATCTTCTGAGATTGGTCCATAGCTTAGAAACTGTGCCCTTTAGTCAGTAGAATATGCTCCCAGTCAAGATGTCGAACCTGCAATAGCAATATGGAAGGAGATAAATCGATATACAAAGGATCTGATACCATGTGGAAATTAAACCCAAGAGATAGAACAATTACACTCAAAAAATTGCTAATCAAACATGCGAAATTAACATCAAAGGAGACTGAAATTGGAGCATAACACTAATTTGTATTCAATAAGTGTACAATAGCCAACCTTGTGAAGTAATAGGCTGCTGCAATATATAATTACATGAGATATTCTAATGCATAAGGATGCCATTCGAAAAGGTCAAAAGGTAGGCTTACTAAATCTAGTCAAATCCCCCATAGGTGCATAAAGCAGTTTCCAAATCCACCAAGATGCTCACGAATTGGATAATTCAAGTAGGAAAGCTAATGAGGGATGGAAAGAAAACGCATACATCCTTTTATTAGGAGAAAAGGAGGAAGGATGATGTGGGCAAGAAACAAGTCAACTACACCTAGTCTAGCCTTTCCTTTTGCCTTAATTCTCAATAAAACATACAGCTTTTCAGAAAAAGTAGATATGTGCTTTGGATTATCTGGAATAAAGAAGACATGCTAAATATGGTTTCCAGGAGGTTTCCCAAGCACTCCATGACTCATTTTTAGCAAGTGTTGACTTCTAAGTCATGTAGAAGGCAACTAGCATAGAGTGGAATCTAGGAGACTAGGTAATAAGACAAAAATTGATTTAATTAATGTCTAAGGTAGGTAACTATGGGTTGATTATTATACCACAATAATATATACATATTATACATTTGAATCCAATATATATATGCCAAGATATGAACATTCGATTAACTACTATTTGTACTTGACCTCTCTCTAATATACTATGTTTCATTTAACCAATATATATATATATATATATATATATATATATATATATGCCAAGATATGGACATTCCATTAACTAGTATTTGTACTTGAACTCTCTCTAATATAATATATTTCATTTAACCAATTTATATATGCCAAGATATGGACATTCATTAACTAGTATTTGTACTTGACCTCTCTCTAATATACTATATTTCATTTAACCAAAATATATGTGCCAAGATATGGACATTCCATTAACTAATATTTGTACTTGGCCTCTCTCTAATATACTATATTTCATTTAACCAATATATTTATCCCAAGATATAGACATTCCATTAACTAGTATTTGTACTTGACCTCTCTCTAATATATTATATTTTTATTATCAACTCCTTTCATGTTTTAACGTAATGTCGGGAATCCCTTTTCACATTAAGAAGTATAATAATATTTGAAAGGGTTACCTCTCATATATAACAATTATTGTTTTATTGTTTTAAGCTTCATCACTTCTAAAAAAAATATTCTTAATCATCCACCATTCTAATTAGATCTAGACAATACTTTTGTGAAGGCTAAGATTACTAGCAACTCATAGAAGTATTAAGTATTAATCACATTCATGTAGAGGATATCGATGATCTCCTTAAGAGCACTATCATAACCTATAAGGAAGTAATGGTTTATAAGCATCTTTCCACTCAAATGACGTATCATAACAAAAATGCTCACTGAGACACTAGATTATATGCATACTTATAATGCAAGTACTAACACAACATTGGGTACTCTGTTAGTTGCAGATATATTAAGGAAGACAACAAACTCATCCTAAATGCAAAGATATTAACACAGCCAAGTATACATATTATATTCGTTACAAAGAATAGGGAGGCATATAATGTACCAAAGGAAAATCGCAAGTTATAACAAAACGCAGATCTTTATAAAAAACTAAGCACATGCAGTGAAGGTCGTAGCCAAATACTCTAGATTGGTTTATAAAAGAAAAAATTGCAAAGATATTAATGCAACCAATCTATAGTAACATAATGAAAACTTATTTAACTCAATGGTCAATTGGATCTGTATAATACTGGTCATATTCCCAATTCAAAATGAAAGGAATTAAATCGAAGTTATAAATACTTTAGAGTCTAAATCTAAATCTAAGTATTTATATATAAAAACACAGGCATCAATGTTTAATTCTGATCGCAGGAATATACACAAGAATCTAAATATTCGTAAAACACAATTCCTTACCAATCACAGACATATCCACAAAGTATTTATAAATAAGAACGCAAGCATCAATGTTCAATTCTAATGGCAGGCATATACATAAGAATCCAAATCTTTGTAAAACGCAGAAATCATATGAAAAGAAAACAATGTTGCATTTGTTCGATCCAAAACATAAATAATGGCCAAGCGCTGCCAGGAATTTCAAATGTATAAAAGATAGATAATAATAATCAAAAATCACATACCAGATCCACATTTCATAGTTAATACCCTAGGAATCGCGGGATCTGGGACTGCCATTAAAGGATGAACAAAAGTTAACCTCCAGCTATCTCTTCCCGATCGAGTTTAATGAATAAGCTTCCCCATCCTCCAAATGGACTTGGCGCTTTTCCTCTAGAAAAATACTGCACTACTCCCGTTCCCCCCCCCCTCTAAGCAAAACACTAAAGCTTTAAAAGGAGATATATTGATTACCAAAAGGGCCAAATGGCGAAGATCGACTTCCACGTTTCCTTTTCAACAGTACAAGTGGCGGAAGGGGTTACACTACTTTTGCTTAAAAATGAAATAATTTCCAAGATTTTCATAAGGAAAAATCACGCATCATCTAAACCATTAATGTTATGATTCCCCCATACTTCAAGACGGGTTTTCTTTCTATGTATATTTAAATATATATATAAATATATCCATGTTATTTTATTATTTTTATCATTAATATGTTTTTCTTCTAACCATAAGAAGTAACATTTAAAAGACATTTTTTAAATATACTAGTATGATCCACTTAGGTTCATATATGAGAGCCTAAATTCTCTATAACTTTTAGTAGATACAACAAATGTTATCTTACATTTTTACTTACTCTGCATGTTTTCCAATCGTCTTCTGAGGGCATGTTACACCTCCAAAAGTCACTTATGGGGGTGGTTTTGGATTTGGAGACGGTCTTTACAAAACTGCCCCTAATAGCACCGACGCTAAAAGTTTTTACTTTTAGGGGCGGTTCTAGAAGGGATCAAAACCGCCCCCAAAAGTGACTTTTGAGGGTGGTTCTAACCCCTCCCCCTCAAAGTGACTTTTGAGGGTGGTTCTAAACCCCCCCGAAAGTGACTTTTGGGGGCGGTTCTAACACCCCCGCCCCCCCCACAAAAAAAAATTGACTTTTAAGGGCGGTTCTAAACCCCCTTCCATTATCTACTTTTGGATGAAATTGACAACATTTAAATGGTTCATTTTACACTATTCTTGTGGGAAGAAAATTGTCTTTAATTAAATTCATACTAAATCACTATGTTGAAGCGTGGAAATTCGCAGGCAACAACAGTAAGGGATTCTCCTCAGTAAACGTTCCCAACTAGCCCCTTACTGTTTGGTATGGGGAATCCGTCCGGGTTGCGGTCTGGCTACCCTAGGTCAAGTAACAAAAATAAAATGTTTTACTGGTTGCGGCCCAGTCCACCGTGTATATTTTTGTGTTTTTAGTTTTAAGTATGACATGCAAGTGCCTATCTAAAATGCAGATTGATAGAGAATACGAAGAGTGGTCACAATGTGATGCGTAGGTTCTTACCTCTCCTCTTAGACTCTCTCGCATCTCAATCACACACAGCAAGAAATTAAAACTAACTACCTAACCTATCCCTAGGGAGCAAGATTATCATTCATTAATGAGTAATGTATTTTGTACATGTATCATGAAAAATCACAGATAGTTGATACTTCTTTCAAAACACATGAACATTTAAAGATATTTGAACAACCAGATAGCCAATTGTTTATGAACAACATTCATTACTCATAGTGGAAATTTTCATAAAATAAACCAGAGAACATTCCTACAAGAACATAGGTTCACAGAGTTAGAACGATCTCACAGTTAATGGACACAAAGCTAAAAACGAAATAGTTCCTCTTCAACAAATCCATAGCACAACATTTGAACATTCCACCAAGCTTTCTCCAACAGGAAAATTGTAATTATCTATCGCAAAAGGAAATAGTTCTTCTTACAATATGTACTCACAAATCTCATTGGGAAAAAGTCCTGATTCCCTCTCGTTTTCCTATATTTATACAAAACAACAAAAAATTTTGGGCTGCCCCTCTCGAGTGATCTTTGGGCTCTCCAAACCATTTAATCTCACAATTTTGTCCCTTTGTGAGTGCTCATGATTCATATAATGCATTAAATTTTGGATTTAGACTTATGAGTACTTCATAAAACGGGACCAGCTCAGTAACTGATGAACCTTTCCAAGTCTGGGCCTCTGTTGCTATCGATTATGCTTTGTCTTTTAGCTATGTCGTCTTTGCAGTAGTAATATGAAGAATCTTCTAAGTCCGCCTGCAGTTAAAACAAAATTCATCATTAATTCGGACTGCATCTTTTCAACAAATGTAAACCATGCCAAACAATAAAACTGATCATCAAAATGAGGCCCTGTACTGCGCTCTCGTCGCGAAAACCTTAAAATGATAGAATATGAAACCTCTGCCACCCATCGGATAGGGAAAAAAACATGCACAGAACAGGCGGGAAAAACCCTCACTAGCAGGAAAATCACTAAAGCATCGGCAAGATAGTTTAATTAACAGCCGCAACAGAGGGCTTTAGACGGACAATGATTTCCATGAGACCATTAAGTCTATCGGCCTCGGAAGACTAAATACTAAAGCATCGGGCGAAAAAAACTCCTTGTCGACGAACGGAACGACATAAACGTCGGGTGGTTAGTGAAATACGCAACCACAATGGCGGAAGACGGAAACACTATGGGATCCATGGCAAATAAAACATATCGGCGAAAACCATAACAAAACATCGACGAGTGGAGCAGTTATATGGCAGACATCTAGTTCGCTTGGGAGCTGCAATGGCTGAAAGCAATCGAACTATGGCTTCCGAATTACAGTCATAAAAATTTTCGATATAGCGCAGAAATATCATGAAAACGTGAAGTGTTCAGAAAATCTTAAGGTTGTGCAGTGGTCTAAAAAGTTGGTTTCATCTCCAAAACAGTGGCGTCATAGAGATCAAAACACCAACTCAAACTCCAACCAACCTTAGACAACGTACAACAAGTCAAAGTAATAACATCATGGCATCGAAAAAGTCAAAGCTATCCGTCGGAACATTCAACGTTCAACTTCCGCAACGGAGGCTCCATAGGGAAATATGGATCCGATGCATTGTTTAAATGACCTCCGAACAACCAAACTAAAAATGTTAAGTTCCAAAAGACTTTCGGCTGGGAAGCAATGAAAAAGTTTGTTTCACCTCCGAAACAGAGGTGAAAATGAGAAATAGACTTCCGGTGTCAAAGGACGAAATCATAGATCAAAGGACAACAATTTCAAATCAAACTTCAAACTCCACAACCCAAAGTAGTTTCAGACATAAGCAATTTTCCTAAAAGCATGAAAACAATTGACCTCAAAACAATCCAAACTTGTAGTAGAGGGAAAACAAAAAACAGAGTTTATGGATCCAAACAATTTTAAGCAAGATAAAAATTAAGAGGAGTCCAAAATTTCAAAAATTTGGGAAAATAGTTGTAGCTGCAACAATTGGCGACTACCTGGTCAACTTAGATCTCTGGACAATTTCTTCCTTAAGTAACGGATTGTTTGACAATAAAACCAACATGTTGAATTCTTTTAGATGTCTGGATTTCCCAAATGGCAAATATATGTACTTTTAATCATTGATGATAGTCCAATTTAGGAGAATGGAAACCAAGATTTCCAATTCAAGATAACTCTTTTGAGGCCAGAAAGATGAGTTTCATTTATTACCTTTGTCTTCAAGTAGCTTCCAGCTTAGACACCACAGGATCGTAACATATGGTAAATATAAATATTCATTTGTTCCTCATTCCCATGCCATTTTACACTTTTTTGTGCTTTTGGACTTTTTGTTCTTTATGAGTCCTCTTGCATGCCTTTCTTTCTGAAATTTTTATTCAGGCTCCTCTATCCATAGTGTCCTTTTGTGTGAGATGCATTTGACTTTCAGCTCACGGGTGGAGAAGAACTTTGGCAATTTTGTACTTAAATGATTCAGTACTTTGTTTTGGTCCCTATTGCTTTCATAGGAGTTTTTTTTCTTTCTCCTATTGCTTTCATCAGAGAAGAACTTTGGCAATTTTGTACTTAAATGATTCAGTACTTTGTTTTGGTACCTATTGCTTTCATAGGAGTTTTGTTTTGTTTTGTTTGTTTGTTTGTTTTGTAACTCTTATCTGCCTTTTGGCTTTCAATTCTTGGCATGAGATCATTTATATATAATATATTGTTTACCATGCTTCCTTTCCGTGGGTCTTTTACTGTCACCCCCTAGGAAATTTTACATGTGAGATGGATGGAGCCTCAAAAGAGTATTCCAGACTTTTGATCCTGAGTTATTTTACAAGGATTAAGTAGGACTTCAATGTGTTCATAGCCATTTAGGAAAACTGTTAAACTAAAATAAATTCTTTCAGATAACACAATAGTACACAGTCTCATAATCAAGGATTTTAGTTAATCCAGAAATCTGATGCTCTCCATGCAACCAAAAGATTGCCTCCTTTTATTGAAATCAATCAAAATCTAGACTAAAGCAAAACAAAAATAAAATAAATCAAAATAAATAGCCAAATCAATTTATTTATGTACACGATAATCAAGAAACATAAAAACCAAGAAAAATAAATTTTGAGAACCAAGCCACTAACTGGTTAGTCCTCTGCCCACCCCTATAAATCAGATAACTTGTAAGTTAAGGGGCTAGGCTTGACTACAAAATGAGAAAGACTTACCCATTATCAAAAACTACATCTAATGGTCTTGAAAAAACTATATCTGAAACTGAAACTACTATTTTACAATCAATCTCATTAGCCCGTGAAAATCGAAGGAGATCGGGCTAGGTGTCTGATGTACTGCTAGCTTCTTTCACTTGGTAGTTTCCCGGTTCTAGTTCAATTAGATAATTTCCCAACACAGAATTCGCTGATTCATTTTTTTCTTCCAATTGTGTAACATTGTGCTTCATGTGGGGCTCTCTTAATATCTTAATTTGGTTTAGACTTCCCTTCTGAGGCAACCACAAGTGTGACCAATCTGAAGCAAAATACCCATTTAGTCTTGCTAACCAGTCTCGATTCAAAATTAGTCCATAGCCATTAGGTATGTCTGCTACTACAATATCAATGTACTGACATATCTTTTTATTTGCAGACAATCGAATCAGGACATCCTCCATTTCCCCGACTACTTTCACATTGGTCCTGTCTAACTGAGTAACCTACCAGTCAGTTGGTTTAGGTTGTCCATTAATCTTTTTGCAGACTGCAAGTAGCATAACATTTACTAATGACCCAGAGTCTACTAGACAATTGTGCACATTATGGTTTAAAATCTCCAAAGTCAGAAGGAATGGTGGGGTTTTAAACCTAGTCTTACCTCCCACACTTGCTTCAACAATCTCTTCTATAGGTTGGTTGTTGGTGGGAAATTATTCCTCTGGTCCTTCAGGTGCTTTGAGGTCTTTTTTGACATTACCCACTTTGTCTTCAATGTTGACTTGTTTCAGATCTTGACTGCTAATGGTAAGTTTAGGTATTTCATCATCTGTGTTGTTCTTTTGTATTTTCTTCATATTGTCTTGAAATTTCTTAATCTTTGGAAGTATTGAATTGTCTTTGTTTAACAAATCTTGGCTTTTATTTGTCACGTTTGTTTCCGATATCTCCTCCTATTTCAGGGTACCTTCGTCTTCTGTATCAAAAATTGAGACACAGTCCCATAAAAACGTGGCATCATCCTTTTCTTCCTCATCATTAGCATCTGTTAGTTTAGAGTCCAACAGCTGATTCATTAATAGTGTCATTGAATTTATCCATTGAGGACAATTTTTTTCAGAATGGGGCTGCTGGTGAAAGGTGCAGAAGTTATCCATACCTACCTCCATTAGGTTCATTGATGCAGGACTATGTGGAGGAGGTTTAGATTGATTGTTGTCTCCTCTCCTTTCATAGTAAAGCTTATATGCTTTCTGAGCCTCCTCTTTTTCCAAATCTATCACCTTGTTAGATAGTTTCTGCATCAATCTCAACATTCCTTCAAGGTCACGTGACTACTCCTCCTTAGGCTCAGAATAATCTTCTATGCTCTCTTTTTCAACTTCTACCCTCTCAGCTTCTTCATAAGTTTTCGACAATGTAGGCTTGGCTTTCATTTTGGCGAACATGGCCAAATCAGGCCCTAGAGTTGAAGTATAGTACTTAATCAGAACTTTATCAGAAGGCTTATCAGTTGCAGAAAAATTCTTAAGATAAGTAGCAAACCTCTGGGTGAAACTATGCACTTTCTCTTTTCTTTCTTTCTTCAAAGTGCATAACCCTTTCATTAGTGTTGCATGAGTTTTCTAGGCTGCATATTTATTTCTGAATATTCTTTCAAAAGTATCCCAGTTTGGGATTGAGTTTGTAGGCAAAGCAAAATACCAAGAAGCTGCTGCCCCTTTCAAGGTATGTGGAAAAAGTCTGCATACTACATCTTCGTGTTCTCTAGCCCTTAATCCTTCTATGGCCAAGTAAAATCTTTGCAAGTGATCATCTACTAAAATATTTTCACTTGGGTCAAATTTGAGCAGCATTTTCTCAAAAGCCTGAGGTAAGTCATGCAAAGGAGGTGTTAGGTTTAAAGGTGATCTGACTTTCCAAGCAGGTGGTGGATTTGGTGGGTTGGGTGGCTGATTTGTGTTTACACCTGCCATGAGTTTGGGTGGAGAATGAGGTGGTGAATGAACAGGAGTATGAACATGTGAACCGTAAGGTGTATTTGGGCCTACTTGATTCAAAGGATGAACAACCTCTTGTAATGCTACTTCTACTAACTCTTCCAAATCTCCAACCAACACTGAATCTTCCAAGATGGGACGGTATTTCTTCTTGTATTCTCTTCGGGGTAAATCGGGGATAATGGGTAATCCTCCGATACTCTTTACATAAGCCCGTGTGTGTCTTCTCAGATCATTTACCACTTAGTTGTCCACATCAAACAAATTTTCTTTATTCTCTTCAGTATTTGGATCAGGAAACAAACTACTTTCAAAACTATCACCGGTGGAGCTATTTCGAGGAAATGGATTTCCCCAGCCATCCATGCATTGGTGGCCCTCCTTTTAGCACTAGAAACTGTTGAGGCCTGGAAATTCGCAGGCAACAACAGTAAGGGATTCTCCCCAGTAAACGTTCCCAACTAGCCCGTTACTGTTTGGTATGGGGAATCCGTCCGATTTGCGGTCCAGCTATCGTAGGTCAAGTAACAAAAATAAAAGGTTTTACCGGTTGTGACCCGGTCCAGCATGTATATTTTTGTGCTTTTAGTTTTAAGTATGACATGCAAGTGCCTATCTAAACTGTAGATTGATAGAGAATACGAAGAGCGGTCACAATGTGATGCATAGGTTCTTACCTCTCGTCTTAGACTCTCTCGCATCTCAATCACACACAGCAAGAAATTAAAACTAACTACCTAACCTATCCCTAGGGAGCAAGATTATCATTCATTAATGAGTAATGTATTTTGTACATGCATCATGAAAAATCACAGATAGCTGATACTTCTTTCAAAACACATGAACATTTAAATATATTTGAACAACCGGATAGCCAATTGTTTATGAACAACATTTATTACTCATAGTGGAAATTTTCATAAAATAAACCAAAGAACATTCCTACAAGAACATAGGTTCACAGAGTTAGAACGATCTCACAGTTAATGGACAAAAAGCTAAAAACGAAATAGTTCCTCTTCAACAAACCCATAGCACAACATTTGAACATTCCACCAAGATTTCTCCAACAGAAAAATTGTAATTATCTATTGCAAAAGGAAATAGTTCTTCTTACAATATGTCCTCACAAATCTCACTGGGAAAAAGTCCTGATTCCCTCTCATTTTCCTATATTTATACAAAACAGTAAAAATTTTTGGGCTGCCCTCTCGAGTGACCTTTGGGCTCTCCAAACCATTTAATCTCACAATTTTGTCCCTTTGTGAGTGCTCATGATTCATATAATGTGTTACATTTCAGATTTAGACTTATGAGTACTTCATAAAACAGGACCAGCTCGGTAACTGATGAACCTTTCCAAGTCTGGGCCTCTATTTCTATCGATTCTGCTTTGTCTTTTAGCTATGTCGTCTTTACAGCAGTAATATGAAGAATCTTCTAAGTCCACCTGCAGTTAAAACAAAATTCATCATTAATTCGGACTGTATCTTTTCAATAAACGTAAACCATGCTAACAATAAAAATGATCATCAAAATGAGGCCTTGTACTGTGCTCTTGTTGTGAAAACCTTAAAATGATAGAATATGAAACCTTTGCCACCCATCGGATAGGGAAAAAAGCACGCATAGAACAGGCGAGAAAAACCCTCACCGACGGGAAAATCACTAAAGCATCGGCAAGATAGTTTAATTAATAGCCGTGACAGAGGGCTTTAGATGGACAATGAATTCCGCGAGACCATTAATTCTATCGGCGTCAGAAGACTTAATACTAAAGGATCGGGTGGAAAAAACTGCTTGTCGGTGAACGGAACGACATAAACGTCGAGTGGTTAGTGCAATACGCAACCGCAATGGTGGAATACGGAAAGACTACAGGCTCCATGGAAAATAAAACATATCGGTGAAAACCATAACAAAACATTGGCAAGTGGAGTAGTTATATGGTGGACATCTAGTTCGCTCGGGAGCCATAATGGTGGAAAACAATCGGACTACGGCTTCCAACTTATAGTCATAAAAATTTCCGATATGGCGCAGAAACATCATGAAAACGTTAAGTGTTCGGAAAATCTTAAGGTCGTGCAGCGGTCTAAAAAATTGGTTTCATCTCCAAAACAATGGCGTCATAGAGATCAAAACATTGACTCAAACTCCAACCAACCTCCAACAGCACACAGCAAGTCAAAGTAATAACATCACGGCATCGAAAAAGTCAAAGCTATCCGTCAGAACATTCATCGTTCAACTTCTGCAACGGAGGCTCCATGGGGAAATATGGTTCCGATGCATTGTTTAAATGACCTCCGAACAACCAAACTAAAAATGTTACGTTCCAAAAGACTTTCAGCTGGGTAGCGATGAAAAAGTTTGTTTCACCTCCGAAACAGTGGTGAAAACGAGAAATAGACTTCCGATGTCAAAGGATGAAATCACAGATCAAAGGACAACAATTTCAAATCAAACTTCAAACTCCACAACCCAAAGCAGTTCCATACATAAGCAATTTTCTGAAAAGCACGAAAACAGTTGACCTCAAAACAATCCAAACTTGTAGCAGAGGGAAAACAAAAATAGAGTTTATGGATCCAAACAATTTTAAGCAAGATAAAAATTAAGAGGAGGGTCCAAATTTTCAAAAATTTGGGAAAACAGTTGCAGCTACAACACACTGGCATAGCAGGTGTGAATAATTCTGTTCATAATAAGAAAATATTGTTCACAATAAGAAGTTAAATTAATGTAAAATTGTTTATTACATTACAGTATTGTAATAATAGAATATGCATTATACAAAGCACTCGGAGATAAGACAATCATCTGTAACATTAGTGGGGGAACTAAAGTCTCCATACATATAAGGATTGATAAAACTATGCTACTCTTCAGGCTTCAAACGTATGTGACTATGTTTGAGTTGAAGTTCTCTAATTTTGCATTAGAATTAGTGTGCAACCTAGTCAACTGGTTCAAAATTGGTGAAAATAAAATTCAAGAAAAATTGGTTAGTGTAAAAAAGTCTCATAAAATTCATGATTAAGTTCGAAAAGAAGAAATATGTTTTTTTTTAAATAATTTCATATTCCAAATAAAAAACAAATACAATTGTTTAAATTTCAAATCTATTGAAAACATGTCAAATTCACAAAATATTTGACCTAAGTTTTTCTCATTAACTCTTTTTCTCCTTAAAATTACAATTAATATTTGAAATCTGCCAAAATTTTGAAATTCAATTTGCACAATCAACTTCCCTTCACATTCAACAAATTTCGGTTGTTTTGGAAGAAATTCATCAAATGCAGTTACATAGGTGGCAACCATGAGACAAATAATTTTAGCATTGCAATCATAGTCACACAAAGCATCCAAGCTGCAACAAAACCGTCATCCAATGACCATTTTCAGCGTAAGATTTGTATCAATCAACCAAAGATATGCCTACCTTATCCAAGAGTTAACTCAACCCTTCCTCTCTTTCTTGAACAAGGTATAGTTTCCTTTGCTCAGAGTGTGCTCGCTTTGACTGTATGATAAATCAGACCCATGTCATTCATTGTTTCCAGAAAAGTTTCCCTTCTTACACCATCCTGAATATTTCTAAATATGTTCTTGTGTTACCGAATCCACCAACATAGTGTGTAGGATCCGTGGATCCACATATCCTAGACATATCCGAGGTGGATCCACCATTGAAACGTATCCCCTGCAGAAGGAATCATATCCTGTGAAAAATATAAAAAAATTCCTGAAATTTTCAAATGGATCTTGTGAAAAATCAAACAATTCCTAAAATTTTCAAATGAATCCTGCAACTTCCAGTTCTTCTATAACCCATTGATCCCCCCAAAAGATTATTGTTTAATGAAAAAATTAAAAAACCCTAAACACGTAATGGCTAGCGTAAACCCCATTCCTGCTCAAGTTTTGACCTCTCCTTACGTCAAGATATGCTCTTGAACTCTAATATATCAATATCAAGGTCTGCTTTCAACATTTTTATTTGATATCTCTTTATGGTCAAGGTTTGTTGTCAAGGGATGATCTATCTTTATGTACTATGTTGTTGCTCACTTCACCTACACCATTCGGTAGTATTGCCATAGCATTCAAGAAAACCACTTTATTCCTTGTTGATAGGGACATGTGGATGTAGCTCACAAAAACACTATTATGACCTGCTTCAAGTTCATGCTGAAATGGTTTTTAAAATTATCAATATCACAAATTATCAAATTATCATTTATGGTACATGAACTCTCCTTTTTGGCAATAACTTATAGTTCTACTATTGTGTTTCCTAAATAGTTTTGTTCCTTCATTCTATTTTTTGTATTTATTATAAAAATATATTTATATTTGTTTGTACTTGTCGTTTCCCCACCGTATTTGGATCGTACGTTTTAAAAAATCTAGTGAATCCGTATCCAAATCCAGATCTGAATCCGTATCCTAGTAACTTAGGTATGTTCTCTAGATAACACTACAACAGTAAGCTTGAAACATTTTCTTTAGACATATGTAGTCCAACAATACAAACCCGTCAATAAAAGGGAAAAATACCAATCTTAGTCTATAATACATGGCCATCTAGGATCATCTTACTTGCCACAACAAGCTCTTAATAATAAACTTCTAAATGCATAACTAATCTGATCTCCAATTGAATCAATGCTATAACATTAGAGGAGGCATCATAAACAACCAATATCGCTACATGGGAAATCCCTCGAAACTTTGTACCTGGTTCCATGATTTTATTCTCTGGATAAACACCTAAACACCTATGCTAACATCAAGGATGTTTATATATGATGTATGGCCCATTTCCATTATCTTAGTACAAACACTCCAACAAGTTCATATTATGAACAAATAGAATTCACTACCAAATTGAGACATAAACTGATGTAGTGTTGTTACATTGAAGGAACCTTCATCACTAACCAATATGTCACTACAGGGCCTAGGCATTATTGCTCAAAACACGGTGCTTAAGTCCACATTCTTAGCCACATTACGTACCATAATACAAGAACCTCTTAACATTGGTTGCAACAAAGTTCAAATATTGTTGATGGGAACATACATTTATTTTTTTAATCCAAAGCGTGTGCCTTTAGTGCGATAGGAGATTCTGATGATCCATTTCTTAATAAGCTTCATAATCTAGATTGGCAGGTATAGAATGCCATAAAATTCAATACCAAATCAAATTCTGGATACAATAACATTATCTCAGCTAATCAATCCTTGAATCTCTATAGAATCCAATTGTAATACAATTATGGCAGGGTGCATATGGATACTTTGTTTGGGTAAATTCAAGTAGGAAATAAAAGATTAGGCCTTGCCAATGCAATAGGAAGATCTGTAATTAAGAGGTCGATTGTTCTTGGTAATTTCTTCATGCATGGTCATCAATTTTCACCTTTGTTACAAATGAGATCTATCATCCAGAGGGACCCTGCTTTGGCCTCTAAATCAATGCAAGTCATCAGGCAGAATAGGTGGTAGAGTTTGACCTAGATCCTTATATTGTAGAATGGTTTAGAGAAAAAAACACATTATATATATTAGAATGTGAGTGTAATCCTGTAGCCTTTCTATATTTTGTTGTGCTCAATCAATCCAAGACAATTAATTCCAGGGAGGATAGGTAAATCCCATGGCCAACAAGAGACCATTGGGTAGTAGAGAATGGAAGGGGATACTGTGCATCTTGCTAAAGACACCAGTTTGGTCTTTTGATATAGTATCCACATCCATATGTAAGAGGTTTCAAGTTCTAACTAAAAATACATTGACAAATAAGTTAATTCCAAAAAATACCCAATGTATAGGATTCTCGTAAGTCACTATGAATGCAGAAATGATCCACATGTAAGACATTCATTCTTCACTCTAATCCTTGACAATTTTCATAGTTAATTTTCCAAAAGTAAAAAAACCATAGTAAGAAAAAATAAAATGATCTGCTTGTTTACCATACTGGAAAATAACAGATATCAAGCTTACCTCACCAGCAAGGCTATATTTTTCACAGTCAATAGCATGACGTGATACTTTGCCAATATTTTCCTTCGTCCTTGACAGTGTCTCTAGAATTCCTTCAAAAGTGTCCCTGGAAATTGCTGCTTCTGTATCCCCACTAAGTGTCCCTCCAACCAATTTTCTCTCTGAGCTTATTTTACCTTCTTCACTTGATTCCAAATCCATCGTATTTGGCAAACCCCATTGCTTCACATTAAATTTGGGACTTCTTGTTTATGTATGGGAAATGACACCCTTTGTATCCTCAGTTGCCTCAACATATAAGTGAAGTTGGAGTGGTGAACTATGATATGAACTACTCCCTTGGATTGGTGAAGCAATGGAAATAAACAGAATAGAATTCTATGTTTCTTCAATTGAAACAGAATGTGCCAAAGCTACAGAACGTGCTTGTTCTTGCTCAGTTTGTGCAACTGCTATAAGATTCTTCATAGATGTAGATGGGGTAGCAATGTCAGAACCATTTGACATAGTTCTGAATTTTACTTCTTTTGTAGCATCATACATGTAACATAAGCCAAAATTCTAAGAACAACAAAGGAAGGACAATATGAACATTAATAAGTGGGCTTCTAAATATAACAACAAAAGGAAGAAAAATGTAATTTGAAATGCAACTGAATTAATATAAGACTTACAATTTTCTAAGATTGTTTTCTTTTTCTAAATGCAACACTGTAGATAGCGACACACCATCCAATTTCATTATTGCAGTACCATTTATCTTCACCTTAATTGTGATGAACCTGTCACCTTTTCTGATGAAGGTTCAGTGCCATATTTTATAGGGGAAACTTTCTCATGCTTGCAAATAGACTACTATTTAGCTAATTTCCCTTAGTTAAACTTCTCTGACCCATACTACCCATGATCTTTCATAAGGCCTCTCTATTTTTCACTTGAGGCGATACTCACTGGTAGGACATGTCAGGATTTGATGGCTTATTTTAGGTTTTGGAACCAATGGGAGAACATATTATTTGATTTTTGGGAACCCATGCACATCTTACTTATGATCACCTCCCCCCTTGAAATTAAATTCAGAATGGCTCAAGGCTATAAAGGACGTTTGGAATCCATTGGATAGAAATTTAAGGGATATTGTTGTTGTTCAATTCCAAAGAAACCTGAAAAGGGACAAAGGAGCCTTAGTTATATGGGGAAGAGAGAAACTTCAAAGAGATGATAAGCTTTTAAATGAGATAGAAGACAATCTGGAAGCATTGTATAACAATGATGGATTTGACTACCCATTAGAAACATTAAAGGATGAAATCTTATTAGAAACTCGAAAGTGAAATCTTTTATTAGACAAAGAGAAGATTTGGAGGATGAAAAATCAAGCACTTTGGCTTCAAGCAAGAGATGAAAATACAAAATACTTAGATAATTTCGCTAAGTTAAGAAAACTACACAATACATTCTAGTAGATAGAACAAGAGGATGGTTCTATATTGTTTGGACACAAAGGTCTAGCAGCTAGATAAAGCATGATCAGATTATTTCAAAAATTCTATGAGGACAGAAGGGAAACTATTGGTGAAGTACTCAAAGTACCATCCATCCCAAGATTTGTGGGCATTGAACATAATAAAGAATTAATAAAGGAGGTAAACTAAGAGGAACTATTTCATATCCTCCAGGACTTCTATAAAGGAAAAATATCGAGACCCGATTGCATCCCAGTTGAGTTCTTTCTGGGATGCTTTCAACTTCATGGGAGAAGATATTAGATTGGTTATTGAAGACTCAAGAAGTTGTAGTCAGATTCTACTAACATTCAATTCTACATTTATTACTTTCATTCCAAAGAGTGGCAAACCATCGTCTTTTGAACAATATTGGCCTATCTCTTTATGTAACTGTATCTATAAAGTCATAGCCAGTAGATTGAAACCCTTCCTCTTTAACACTATATCTGTATCGGAGGAGCAGTTCGAATTCTTAGAAGAGAGACAAATTCACGAAGCAGTTGGGGTTTCTCAAGAAGGTTTGAATACAATTAAATCTAAAAATTTAAAGCCATGGTGACAAAGATCGACCTCTCCAAGGCTTTTAACAAAGTCAGTTGGTTTTTTCTTCGAATAATTCGTATACAGTTGGGATTGTGTGTTTCTTTCACTTCATGGGTGATGAGTTGTATATCCACAATCTCTTGTCACGTTTTATTAAAAAAATTAGCTACTCACTTTTTCACTTCTGGAAGAGAACTTCGACAAGGATGTCCGTTGCCACCTTTGATATTTCTATTAGTAGTCGAAGGCCTCAGTCAATTGATTAAGAAAGTACATTGTGAAGGGCACTTTAAAGGTATAAAAAATGATAATACATATTTTCTAACACATCTTCTTTTTTTAGATGATATATTAGTCTTCAACGCTGGGGTATATCAAGACATAAAGTATTTGCAACATCTCATCACCCTTTTCTGGTTTTCCACAAGAATGGTGATAAATATGGAGAAATCCTCCAATTCTTCTTACAAGCTAAGTGACATAAAATATCCATTTTGTAACTGTTCTCCCCTATCAACCAATGATGGATCAAAATCTCAAATTATCTTGGATTTTTTTAAGCAAAATAACTATAATATTTGGGACCGGTAGTGGTTGATATCCAAATTAAAAAAAAAAGACTAAATATTTGGAATAGATGGCTCTATCGAGGAGGAGATTGGATCTTTTTATTTCGACCTTAGAATCTTTGACGATGTATTAGATGTCAGGATTTTAAATTTATATGGTCATGAGACAAAGATAAACGAGGGCTTCCCTTGGTTAAATGGGAAAAAATGGCTTTGCCCAAATCGATGGGCCATTGGGGATTAAAAAATTTCTTCATGTTATCAAAAGAATTGGAAGCCAAGACTATGTGGTGTCTAATCCAATCAACAAGTATTTGTAGCAAGATAATGTGGAAAAAGTATTAATTCTTGCACATGATCTAGGAACTAGGAATCAAAATCATCAAAGAATAATTGACAAATACTCATGAATTGGAAAATAATCGGATCCAGAATTGGTTTCCTCTCTATATATTTAATAAACAATAAAGGGTTACAATTCCAATGCTGAGCAATTGCTTAACTCCATGAAGAATTCGAATACCTAAGGAGACAATTCGAATTCAGTGAGTGAGTCTAGCTTAACTGACTCTCAACCATGCAATCTCACTCAGTTAACCACTTGACTAAAACCCTAATTGACTCACCAAACCCTAACTGAAGTCAGAGTGCAATAAATGACTGAATCTCAACTGAAGGAGATCAAACACATGTCATAGCAATCCAACCATCAAGTGCTAGTCCTGCATGACTCCAATGAACCCTGATGAAGTTAACTGAAGCTGAACTGACCATTAGAAGTTGGTGGAGGTGCCTTGTTGACTCCAGTTCATTAAATAATAATAAATAATCATTAAATAATATATTTAATGAATGGAGACACCTTAACTGACTGTAACTGACTGGTTGAACTGATTGTAATCACCAGTTAGCAATTAGGTGCATTAATATCACTCAGATCACCCCTAGAGTGCTCCAGTTAGCCTCCTTGACTGTAGGAGAAGGATAAGTTAGCCTCCTTGACTATAGGAAGGCATGGGTGTGACTGTAGGAAGGCGTGGGTGTGACTGGATGATGGCAATTAATGCTCCATTGATGTCAATTAAACTTAGGATAGTGGTTTAACTAGGCCAATTTGACCGAAAGAGTGTGTATGATGGTAGATGTCTCCAACACCCCCCCTTAAGCTATACTCAGGAAGAGTTAGAAAACATAGATGCATAAAATGCTAGGGCCCTGGAAACTAAGGCCATAGGTTACCCTGTACAATAAAGTAACTGCTTAATATAACCAAGGAAACAGGGAAAACCTCATGGGAAAAATACCCCCCCTCAAACTAAGCAGTAAATAAAGAATTGGTTCTTCTATGCAGCAGCATCCTGAGACTGTGCATGTGAACCTATGAATCCAAACTAAATGAATATGTCTGGAGGAATCTTCCACTTTGGAAGAAAAACAATGCACTCAACTGAATCAGAAATATAAACAGCTGCACGGTGAAAACTGGACCCATGTAGAGCAACTGAAATCATCTGAAGAGAGAGCAAAAGTTCTTGAGGATTCAAACCATGTGTGGAACACTCAAGAAACTGATATGTTGCAGCCTTGAACAGAAAACCATGAGTGGTAAAATCAGCCCCAATTTTTAGGAGCAAGTGTCCAAGCGGATGCAGAATGTCTTCCTCTTTACTAGTTCTGTGAGGAGATGAGCTTGTGACTAAAGGTAGAGAATCCCTAGGACTCTGGAGAGCGAATGCTTGAGCTCCATAATCTGATATAGATTCTGAAATATCTAATGAATCAAAAAATAAAATATCAGCAACCTCATAAGAGGAAACTAACACCAAATCCCCATAAGCAAATTTGAAGAAGAATTGCGATACTTGATTTTTCACACCAAAATTGGTGAGAGCAGCTACAAGCATGACTGAAGGCTTTTGGATTTTAAAATATAAACCAAATAATATCAGATCAGAATTTAAATCATATCTAAATAAGTTCACAACAGATCCAAAACTATGAAATGAAATCAAATCCCCAGCAGCAGTTTTGTAGGAGACTTGCGGTACTTGTTTCTTCACACCGTTGATGAGAACAGCTACAAGCAGTACTGAAGGTTTATGAACCTGAAATTTTGAACCAAGAAATATTAGATCAGATCCAAATAAGATCATATGAGATCCAATAAGGTTCATATCAGATCCAAAATTATGGTCAACCGAGACGGTAGATGCACAGTTTTCTTTTTCTTCAAAATTCTGAATTTTGGTGCATGCAATCCTGCAGGAATTTGCTGGAAGATATAGATCATGGGAAGTGAACGGATCACTCTGGTAATCTGATATTTCTTCCAAAATATCCAAGGTATCACATATTTTCACACCAGTAGCAACATTAGAGGAAGAAAATTCAAATTTCTCCTCACTTTCGGAAGCAATTACTGGTAAATTTTGCACAGAATTCAAAGGAAAATCACCAGTGAATGTTTGCATGGAAGTGCAGTAGTATTTTTCTTGAATATCAGAGATTCGAATGTCTTCTTCTATTTCAGAAATATGAGAAGATGAGATATCATAGATCTCATGAACTCTGGAGCATTAGGAGAAGGAGTCACTTCATGGAGACTTTCTTCAATTGGAATCGAATGTGTAGAAGATTCTGCTTCATCTTCATCTTGAACAACTTCATCAGAGAGAGTAGAGGCTGAGAATTTTGAGTAAAGAACTCTTGTGGTGCTGGCTGTGATCTCCAAAGTACTATTATGATCCTCATTGTGCTTTCCAAAGGTTCTATCCAATATTGGCCAGAAATTCTTTGGGTATTCAGCAGAATCAATAAGGTAGTACAAGCTAGGAGAAAGGGCCAGGCATATTGCTCCAAAAGCTCTGTCACCGTCATTTATCCAGTCATTTTCATTCTCATAAGACTCTTTTCCAAGTCCAATAGACATCTCATAGAGATCTCGTCTCTTCAGAGATGCAATCATCTTCAACTTCCATTCCGAATAGCTTGTGAATGGGGTGAGAAGAGGGATTGATGAGTCCATTTGAAGTTGTACCTGATAAAACATGCAAATCAAAACAAAAGGGGCACCGTAAGGTTGGACAACTTGCACATTCTAGGCTTTCATCACACCCAGCATAGTCAATCAAGCAAGCTTGATCAACAAGTTCTTTACTTGGGATATTGAGTGGTAAGCCTTGGCTTCTGGTGTAGTGCTGGAATTTTGAGCTATTGCTCACTTTTCATGGATAAATCTGTCAAAAATATTGTTTTTGAGAGATTGTTCTTCGTCCTGCCGCATGCTCTGATACCATATTAATTCTTGCACATGATCTAGGAACTAGGAATCAAAATCATCAAAGAATAATTGACAAATACTCATGAATTGGAAAATAATCGGATCCAGAATTGGTTTCCTCTCTGTATATTTAATAAACAATAAAGGGTTACAATTCCAATGTTGAGCAATGGCTTAATTCCATGAAGAATTTGAATACCTAAGGAGACAATTCGAATTTAGTGAGTGAGTCTAGCTTAACTGAATCTCAACCATGCAATCTCACTCAGTTAACCACTTGACTAAAACCCTAATTGACTCACCAAACCCTAACTGAAGTCGGAGTGCAATAAATGATTGAATCTCAACTGAAGGAGATCAAACACATGTCATAGAAGTCCAACCATCAAGTGCTAGTCCTGCATGACTCCAATGAACCCTGATGAAGTTAACTGAAGCTGAACTGACCATCAGAAGTTGGTGGAGGCGCCTTGTTGACTCCAATTCATTAAATAATAATAAATAATCATTAAATAATATATTTAATGAATGGAGGTGACTTAATTGACTGTAACGGACTAGTTGAACTGATTGTAACCACCAGTTAGCAATTAGGTGCATTAATATCACTCAGATCACCCTCGGTGTGCTATAGTTAGCCTCCTTGACTGTAGGAGAATGCTAAGTTAGCCTCCTTGACTGTAGGAAGGCGTGGGTGTGATTGGATGATGGCAATTAATGCTCCACTAATGTCAATTAAACTTAGGATAGTGGTTTAACTAGGCCAATTTGACCGAAAGAGTGTGTATGATGGTAGATGTCTCCAACAAAAAGTATATAGCCCCAATATAATTGAAGACTAGATAAGGTTGCCAAAAAGAAGAATGCCAAACACCTCCATTTTCTAGAAATTTCTTCTAGAACCTTCTCCACTGATTTATAGATGGATAATATGGAAGGTGGGGAATTGGGATTGATTGTAGGTAGACAGTAATGATTTTTACAGATTGTCAGTTCATATGATTCTCCATTTTAGAGAGAAAGGATGTCACTTGCTCGCCTCTGTAGCAAATCACAAAAAATATTCAATTAGGCATCAAACATGGAAAATAGGGGTAGATCTGGGAGTCACATGTAACAATTATGTTGGATAGGTATATAAAAATTCTGAAAAACATTATGGTGAGACTGACTACTAGAGAAAATGTATTGTTCTGGTCAAGGAACTCTTCCAACTCTTACACTCCTACAGGACCTAAAGAAGGATACAAACACTTTCAGAGCAGCATATTATAATCCCTCACAAGTGGTGGTGGAAATTAGTCTAGAGGCTTTTCCTTCAAAAGCGTGCATATTTATGTGGCTATTATTGAACAACAAAATCCCAACATGGGATATTTTACAAAGGGAAAAAAATTACAGTTTTGGGTGGTGCAGCCTTTGTAGCTCACAAGAAGAATCAAATTTTCATCTACTAATTGATTGTACATTTGCAAAATAAGTATGGAAAGAGGATGAATCAATCCTTGATATTGAGTCGATCTAAGGCAATCAATCCATAGAGGAAAGTTCAAAAAATTGGTTGTTTCATACAGGAACAAGGAATCACAAATACCTACCTCCAATGGTTTCTTGTGGTATCTGGTTGGCAAGGAACAATCATTTTCAATGATAAGAGGCTTCCTCCTTTAGATGTTGCAACTTGAAGCATTAACATTACTAGCTCTTTCAAACCACTGCTAAGGATAAAGAAAGCATTAAAGATGCAATTGGACTGCATAGATAAAGGAAAACCTTGGGGTTTTTATAACGATGCATACTAACACAATGTTTAGTTGATAGGTGCTGGAGGCATTATCTTCCTCTCTGATAAACATGTCATCCATTTTAATGCAGGAGGCGAATTCCAACAACCTTTCTGAGATTTGGGCCTTGCATTTGGTTTTGTTGTTAGCAATTGATTTTGGCATTTCTACATTACAAGTTTATAGAGAATCATTACTTGCTATCCAATGGAGGTATGGAGAATTCCAGATGCACAATTGTCTCCTCAATCCTCTTCTACATGAGATAATCAGACTGGTAAATACTTTCACAAGAATTCTTTTGCAAACGTTTACAGATAAAGAAATTCCAAAGCAAGTGTACTATCCAAAGAAGGAATTCAACTGCCAAAAGGCACTTTAGAAATAGTGGAAATGCATTCAAGAGTAGACTTAGTAATTCATCACTCTCCTCTTATGTAGATGAATATTGGAATCTCAGGATCATCAAAATATTAAAGGTAGTTTTTGAACGATTGTAGGCATTTCCTTAGACAAGCTCGAAGCAACAGACAATTATGATTACTTCTCATGAAAGAAAATTGAGAACACTTATTATGGCTCAATCTATGGAATAACAACGCTATCTTTCAGGGAGTTTTTCAAATGATTATAGGTAATGGACAGAGCAGTTGCAGACAGCGTGAAATCCTTTTCACTCTTTTGGTGGACAACCACTTTGGAATATCAGGTTCAATGCTAACTTTCAAGCCCACGCTATGGAATATCTCAGTGCTATCATTCATACAGTTTTTCGAATGATTATAGGTAGTTTTTTTTCTCGACAGAGCAACTGTAGACATTTTGAAATATTTTTCACTTTTTTGTGGACAAATTTCAATGCTATCTTTCAGGTAGTTTATGGTTGGACATAACAGCTCATTCCAGTAGACAGTATTGAATACTTTTTAGTTGAAAGAAATTGAAAACTTTTGGCGGACAATAATTTTTTTTTTACTGAATGCATGGGATCAGTTTTTGCAATTTTGTTCATGCATATATGATATGTAGTTTTGCTCTATATTGATTAAAAATATGACTTTTCCCTTCTAAAAAAAATATGACAAATTCCTGGCTCGGTCCAAACTTAAACATTGAGCTACTTTTTCTAGAGGTGAAAGACCCTAATAAAATAACAAAACCTTGGCAAGGCAGAAATTAAAGGAAAACTTCAAAAATACAAAAAACATTCATTCATTTAACAAGAGCAAACATGAAAATATATCAATTCAGGAAATATATAAGACTCACACTTTAAATAAGCATTGAATAAATTCCCAATAACATCCTCAATGGTATCATCAATAGGCAGGATATGCAGATGCTTTCCATACTTTACATCGGGGCACTGGTGCATCGAAAAAACATCGTTGAGCCGAACACTCAGATTCGAACGCACGACCTTGTTCATTTTAATCCTGGGCTCTTCACACGTCTCATTGGCGAGAGCGATACAAATCGTGTCCTTTCTCTTATTTCCCTAAAAAAATATAAACCCTAGGTGCGCAAATCAGAACAAAATATCACAAATAAACCAAAGATCAAATCCCACAAATCCAAGAATTACCAATACCAATGCATACCTTGATGAGAATTGTATCTCTGTGGAACAACTGTAATTTTTCCATGGATTCTGGATGGAGACTGACCATAGATTTATAGTTGTTGATGGTATTATCGACAACAAGGCGATTGGAAGCCTTCTTTCACTCCAAAATAGCAATGTTGTAATCCCTCTTAGTTCCGTTCCTATAATCAAAACCCACCTAATTTTAGCGCAACAACATAGGGCTAAAGAATTAACCCTTCAAAATAAAAACTGAAATAAAACCCCTTTGAAGATGAAAGAAACGTTATGGACTATGCAAAATTTTCATTTTCATTTTCATTTATTTCATTTTTTTTCCAAAATTTTAAACTATTTTTCCAGGAAAACTTGGATTTTAACTTATTCGTGGAAAACTGTCGTGGGACTTTTGAGCCATATGTAGTAGTGACTACAGTTAATAATGACATGTGGAAAGTAGTTCTTGGCTAACCTTAGATTTGGAATTGGAAATGGGTTGATTCCACGAGTTCAAAATCCTACTAAGCTAAGAGCAACAATAACATACATGAGGAATCCCATCTCTGAGGCTCCATTGGGAGTTCATATCCCCTGTCTTCAAACATGTTTTTGAACGCATGTGCCTAAGAAATGGGTATATTCCTATCCCCGATGGAAGGCGACGTGTTTGATTGGAAGTGCAAAAGAGGTAAGTGACGTAAGTGTTTTGAATGTTTTTAATTTTTGTTTTATGTTACCATTTTTTTGTTACTTTTTATTATATATATATATATATATGAAAATATTTGTGTGTTTTTCTTAGGTTTTGGTTTTTCCATTATATCTCATATTTTGTGTCACCTCTTACACCATGGTTTAAGGATGAAATATCGGGTACTTATTAAGCCATAAAATTTATCATTGGGGTTTATAGGAAATGTGTGAGGATCCAAATCATCACACATGTACTTCATAAGAGATTGCTTCCTACAAGTGTAATTTGGTGGAGATGCCAAGGTTAACAAAACTAAGCATGATCCTTGGGGATCATTCCATAGGTAGAGGTTGGAATTGAAGGTATTGATCCATAAAATTTACCACTAATACTCATGGACAATTCATGGGATATTTAACCACCATGCAAACCTAGCAAAGCGTATGTAGCCCCACTCCCACCCCACCTTATCTGCATGGGAATATTTTTCAATTCCTCGACGGATTTTTATCCTCAAAATGTGGAGATGTTGGGGTTTCCTCTACAACCGAAGAAACATCTACATCATGTGACCTGATATTTTCCATAGCGCAAAACAAAGATATCCAATAAAGTCTATCAAAGTCCATCGCCTGGCTTCGGAGTAGGTAAAATGCAAAATAATACTCAAATATGTCAGTTGAAGGGCATTTCACATAACAAATGAAACTTCTTTAAACTTTAATATAAATTTGACAAACCTCAAAAGAATCGTCAAAAAATGAACCAATTATTCTAAATGTTTAACGAAAAATCCACCAATGCCATAAAACTTGAGCAGCTAACTGCTTTTTTCCTTGAGAGATGTCCGCTTATAAGGCCAAAGATGTAAAAACATTTGATCCACTTCTTCAAAGTAACACTATGGGAATTATTGAAATGCTTGTTGCTTCATTCCATTTTAAACCAAGACCAAAATGTCCTTAATATTATAAAGAAAGTTAGTTTTTGTGTTAAGATTGATATCCACTTCTTGTGCCTTGGATGTTCTTGGTAAAAATGAGGGTATGGATGGGGGGGTTTTCCAAAACAACCTTGTAGGGTGACATTTTGGTAGCACCATGATAGGTGGTATTGTACTACCTTTCTGGAAGGGGGTGTAGGGGGGGTGGGGGAACTACTAAACCCAATGGCCATATCAGTTAATGTAAAACCTAATGGATAACAATATTTTTATGTTCAACACCTCACAACCTCTATTACTTGTTATTAACTCTAATATCTCAAGTTTTGCAGTATCCAGAAGTATTATGACATGTATCATCATTATTGACATCGACGTTTTCATCATCATTGTCATAAATGACATATGGTACATCAACATTATCTTGATCATCATCATTGTCAGCATTAAGTACATCAACAAAAAAATCATCGTCATGATTGTCATTATGGTCACATAAATTCCATTAGTGTTCTTAATCACTCGTCGACATTAGGATTCATGTCATTTAACTGATAAGGTCATTTATATTTCATTACATCCATTTCGATGATAATAGGGTTGTTTAGATGTTGTTACATACATTTAGGTGCCATTAGAATCAATTAGGATCCAAAATTGATACCACATGCATAATTATTGTTGACATCCACATCCACATCATCATCAGCATCATACAATAAATCAACACCATTGTCATCGTCGTAGTCATCATCAATGTTATCATCAATATAATTGCAATAACAACGAGCAAGGAGCCATACTACCTCAGAAGAATGGATGATATAGTCTTATACTTATCAAATCATATCCATACGCTCCATTATAATTATAGTAATGCATCATCGTCATGTTGTTAGGGCCAATCATATGCCATTAGGGTCTGTCAAAGGTTGTTGGTGACACTCAAATTCCATTAGAGCAATTTAGGTGACATTAAGCTAATTTACCCCTCATTAGGATTAATCAAGTTCCAAAAGTGCCATGATTATGATCACTTAGGTGCCACTACGATAAATCAAGATCCAAAAGTACTATCACATGAATCATGATAATTGACATTGACATTGATATATATGACGTTATGTCGGATGCTTTCCAAACACAATTCCTAGCTCTAAACCTAGTGCAATTCCTAGCGCGGTTCCTTTCAAAATTTTTGGCATTATTCTAGGCGCTATACCTGGATCTATACCTGGCACTATGTTGGATGTTTTATAGGCACAATTCCTAGGTCTATACTTGACTCTATGTTGAATGTTTTTCTTGTCGAAATTCATGGCGCAAATGCTATCGCCAACCCTAGATTAATATATGGTGATATGTTATTCAGGAATTTTTTTGGGAAGCTATTCTTGATGTTATATGGGATGCTTTTGTGGAGGCTAATTGGGACATTAATTGGGATGCTAATTATGATGCTAATTGGGATTATAATTGTGATGCTAATTGGGACGCTAATTGGGACGTTAATTAGGATACTAATTATCGTCCAAAATAGCGCCAACTTTAAAAAAGGGACGATAATTGGGATTCTAAGTGGGACTCTAATTGAGATTATAATTGGGATGCTAATTGGGATTCTAATTGGGACGTTAATTGGGATGCTAATTAGCATCCAAAATAGTGCTAACTTTTAAAAAGGGACTCTAATTGGGATGCTAATTGGGACGCTAATTGGGATACTAATTGAGACATTAATTGGGATGCTAATTAGCGTCCAAAATAGCGCCAACTTTTAAAAAGAGACATAAATAACGCCATTAAAAGTGCCATCCCATGGAAAAGCGTCCACTTTTTCCAAAAAATAATGAAAAATACACTAAAAGTGATAGTGGACGCTAAACATGAAGCTAAAAGAGACGCTAATCATAGGGTTTTGTTGTAGTGGAAGGGCACTGCAAAAGAAGGGTCGAGAACCCTAGATCTGGAAAATAACAAATTGAGTAAGAGGCCTTGAGAAGGACGCATTGGTTTATGGATTCCATGATGAGGGTACAATAGATGAATAAGACCTTGAGGAGGGTACAGGAGCTGAATAAAAGTAAACACTGGAAAGGGTCAGGTGTTTCACGAACACAAGAAAACACTAATGTTGGAAGGGCAAAGGTTTCTTCACGTCCCATATTTTTTTTTTCTTCTAAAAATTGGATGTTATCCTTAAATCGTAGGCCATGAACTTGTTCGGGTAGCTTTATTTTGTAGTCCTTATATCATATCGTGAGGGACCATTTGGTTTTTCCTTGCGCTATGTTTCCTTTTGATGAATAATTTATTTAAATAGATTAGGATAAATTAATAATTCGTATTGCTAGCTTGTCTATTTTAGATGAATGTTTCTTCTTAGATTATTTTAATGCTTCATGTTTAGGTTAAACTTCCCTCACAGAAATTCATGAATTACTTCAATGAAATAGTATTTCACTTTCTTTGAAGAATGATTTTCCTTTGTCAAATCACATTAGATAGCATTTCCCTCTCTTTGAAGAATGCTTTACCTTTTTCAAATCACATCAGTCTATCTTGGGTGACAAGGGCTATAGATATGATCTTAAGTTAATAAAATTAGGGACAAGGTTTTAGGATTTATAATCCTCCCTTGTCCAAACTGGTTTATTAGATTATATTTTCCTAACTGAGGAGTCATTTAGTTATTATTGTGTCCACGAATACCATTGGGTCCACTTGGCCTAATGGGGCCACATGTACCAGTCACTAGAGTGTGGGGAACATAGATAGAGGCTAACTGCAATTGATTGCACATTCATGCATCAGTTATGCGCCTCCTAGACCAATCCCTACAATTTAGGAGCCACTAGGAGTGTCGACACCAACCTCCTTCAAATGTTGGCAGTTGGTGACTAGTCAAGCTTAGTTATGCTTTAGTTACATTCAGTTAGATGTCTTATTGCTCAGTTAGCACCAATATTGCATGGATTCCTGTGGATAGGCTCCTATTCTCACCTACTTCTCACCTACCACATGAGTTAGACTAGTTTAACTGATTATAACTGATTGAGAGACTAAATTAGACAACTAGAGCTTAGCTAGTTAGCTTCGATAGTGATTTAGACACTCCTAGTTAGCCATTCAGTTAGATTGAGTTCTTAGATTCAAATCATATCCACATGATTCAAATTATCCTTTATGTAACACTATTGTAAACTGATGGGATTAATGAAGTTTATACTGTAATTATACTAAGCAATACTTGTCGGTTTCTTGTGAGATTTGTTTTGTTTAGTGTGTATTATTCATTCCTTTACACTGCATAATAATTCAATCTAATTTCACTCATTTCCTGAAGATCTAATGGCACAATAATTCTAATATGGCATCAGATCCTCCTCAAGCAAGCTTCGAGTTTGTCCATTCTCCATTGTACACCAGAAGCAGCTGGGTTTCCATAGAAGTCCCACAAAGAGTGCCTTGCTAACTCTGGATTTATTCAGAGTGGCAGTGCAGGCATGACGGACCCTAAAAAAGTGTACATGTCGAGATGGAAGGCTTGATTCTGATAGTTTGCAATTTTTTTGGGTTTTGCAGTGATTTTTTGTAGGTACAACTTCATAGGGATTCGAGATTATTAGTTCCTCTTCTTACTCCATTCACAAGATATTCAGAATGGGAATTGAAGATGATTTGATCTCTAAAGTGACAAGGTCTCTATGAAGTATCTAGTGGACTTGTTAAATATTCTTATGAAGATGAGAATGAATGGATAAATGATGATGATATAGCTTTTGGAACAATATGTCATGCCTTTTCTCCAATATTACGCTACCTTATTGATTCTGCTGAATACCCAAAGGATCTCTGGACATAATTGGATAGAACCTTTGGCAAGCATAATGAGGACCATTATAGCAATTTGGAGATCACACCCAACACCAAAATAGTTATTTATTCAAAATTATCAGCCTCTACTCTCTTTGATGAAGTTGTTCAAGATTAAGAAGAAGCAGAATCCTCCACACAGTCAATTCGAATTAAATAAAGTCTCCTTGGAGTGACTCCTTCTCCTGCTCCTACGGACGTTTATGAGATCTCTGATATATCATATTCTCATATGGTTGATCTAGAAGAAGACATTCAAATCTATTTTATTGAATAAAAACTCTCCTTCCATTCTATGAAAAAATTCTCCAGTGATTCTTCTATTTTAAATTCTATGCATAGTTTACCGGTGATTGTTTCAGGAAATGAAGAGGAAATTGATTTCTCTATCTCTAATGATGTTGTTAGTGTGCAGAAAAGTAATAATTAGGATTTTTTGGAAATAATAACATATTGTAGGAGTGATCCATTCACTCTCATTGATCTAGAGCTTCCATCAAATTCCTACATGATTGCATGCACCAATACTAAGAGTTTTGTTGAAGAAGGCGAAAAATATGCATCTACCATCTCGATGGAGCACACTCTTGGATCTGATGTGAACTTATTTGGATCTGATATGATATTATTTGTATCTTATATGATCTTATTTGGTTCGAGTTTTAAGTTTCAAGAGATTCCATTCATGCATGTAGCTATTCTCATCAATTTTGGTGTGAAAAATCAAGTACCAAAAGTCTCTTTCAAAATTGTTGCTGGGGATTTGATGTCAGTTTTCTCTCATGAGTTTTCTGATATTATATTTTGTGAATCTTTGGATATTTTCAAAATAATATCATATTTTAGGAGTGATCCATTCACTCTCATTTATCTTGATCTTCCAGGAAATTCCTACATGATTGAATGCACCAATACTCAGAGTTTTGAAGGAGAAAATTGTGCATCTACCATCTCAGTGGAGCACACTATTGGATATGATATGAAATTGTTTGGATCTGATATGATATTATTTGTATCTTATATGATCTTAATTGGTTCGAATATTAAGTTCCAAGAGCTTCCAGTAATGCTTGTAGTTGTTCTCATCAATTTTGGTGTGAAAAATCAAGTACCTCAAGCCTCTTTCAAAATTGTTGGGGATTTGAAGTTAGTTTTCTCTTATGAGTTTGATGATATTATATTTTGTTGATGATTGGTTATTTTTGAAGATATATCATATTATGGAGCTCAATAATTCACTCTTCATAGTCCTAGGGCTTCTCTACCTATCTATTTGATCACATGCTCATCTCCTCACAGAACTAGTATAGATGGAGACATTTTGCATTCTCCTAGACACTTGCTCCTAACACTTGGAGCTGATTTTACCTCATATGGTTTGATGTTCAAGGCTGCAATATATAAGTTTCTTGGGTTTTCCACACATGGCTTGAATTCTCAAGCACTTTTTCTTTCTCATCAGTTGATTTCAGTTGCTCTACATGGGTCCAATTTTCATCTTGCAGCTGCCTATATTTCTGATTCAGTTGAGCATTTTCTTCTTCTTCCAAAGAGGAAGATTCCTCCAGACATAATTGTTTAGTTTGTTAAGACCAGTTTTACTTGGTGGTTCTACCCATTTGTGCATACCACTTTAACCTCATTAGTCCATTCAACCATTTCCAAGATGCATTCTTGCGGTACTTCATGTTTTAATTTTCCCTAGAATGTTGTGTTTCTCCAAACAGAATTTGGATATCGATCTTGGCTCCTATGGAGAAAATTGTAATCAGTTGAATGATGTGAATACCTCAAATGTATCCAAGTTATCAAATTGAATTCTGAACTAAACCTAAAAATAACATGTTGCACACGGAATCTGGGTGCATCCCCTAAAACCCCCTTGTTTTTGGCATTCTTGTAATACACCAACTTTACCGGTGACACTGGATCTTGCTTCTCATCAATCATTTGGGTAGGAATGAGATTGAGTTGAGTAAAAATGAGTCGTCCCTTATTTCAGTAAGTGCTACTATTTAGGTTATAAACCCTTGAATTGATGTCAGACTGTGACCCAGTTAGTTGGTATGTGGCTTAGTGGCTTTTTTTTTGTTGCTCTCAAACATATTCTTGCTCAAATAAATGGCTAATAAAAATGTGAACCACTAGGGGTATTTTTTACCTTGATCTTGAAGTATCTATCATTCTTACTAATATGCTATGAATTTGGGGCATACCGCAATATATGGGTGTGTAACACCTTGGTTTTGACGTCGTTTGCATTAAATGTATATGATGTATATATTGTAATTAATCATGGTGTGGATCTATAGGAAAAATCCCCACCATCGATTTAACGTTATATGTTCGGCGATTAAAATCGATGCAGATGGTATTTTGTGCTAGCTAGGCACATTATAATTTGGACATTATGTAAATATGCATTTTAGTTAAAAATACCCACAACCAGCTATGTCAATGCAACAATAATGAGAAGGGGCATGATTTCCTAAGGATAAGGGGGGGGGAATATTCAAAAATTTGGGCCAATGGGGAAAAGCCAAATGTCAGAGGGAGAACCCATCAAACTGTCAACTACTTTTCTTGTCTCATTCACCCAATCATTTATTACTCCCAGAAATTGGTTTGGTTGGTTATTGCATGGGATGGGAAAGGTATGACAGCCCAAATTCGAATTGGAGAAGCCATCAGTTGTTGGGAAACGTATTTTGACTCATTGGGAAAGTAAAAACCCAAAAAACATAGGCCATTCTACCAATCTTCCATGTTTTCATGTTTTCCTCACCGTTTTTCCTTCACATGAGCTCTCTCAGACATTCTGAATTTTCTATGTGTGAAACCATTCACATTTTTGGCTTCCCCACGATTTTGGAGCTCCTAGCATTCACCATTCATGTCCTCTACTGTGTTACTCATTTTTCCCAGGGTTGGGAAATCTTTTTGTCAATGCTTAGTGGTTGGGATCACTCTTGGGTGTTTTTGTGTTGTTTCCACCTCTCCACGGTTGGGGAATTTTGTGTTTCAGAGTTGCACAGCCAATGGGGGGAACATAGCCACAAATTTTGGGTGCTGATTGAGTTCATTTTGGACACGTTAGGGCCATAAACGAATCTGAAATTCAAATTGCTGCTAAGAGGGTTGTTTTACCCATCTACAAATTTGTTTTGGCTCCCAAGTCAATTTTCATCAATCCCAAATCTGGAAATTCTTGTGTATGCCCCTGTTGTTTTGGTTGAAATATTTTTGGAGTGGAAATGGGGTCTAATCCTGCTTGATAAACCTAGTGTGTGTAGCAACCTTGTAGACATAGCTAGAGGGATGACTTTCTTATTGGCACCCCCTGAATAGCACTGGAAGGGAAGGTATGGATCATGGGACTGCATAACAAAGAAGGGGATGCTTCCTTGTGTTTGGTTTGTGTGGATGTCTTTGAAGTTAGGCTAGTTCTGATGTAGGTGTCCATAGCTCTTAGATTGAGCTCACTAGCTTAGCAACCAACCTTTCCAGCTCCCTGTTAGCCTGATAAACATAACTGTGTTGGCTTGTCTGATTTTTGTGTATCCTTCGCTATGTGTGAGCCTACTGGTTTCCCCTTATTCCTTGTGGAATCATGCCCATCTCGGGGGTGGCAATGTTGCTAAGAGATTGATGAGCACACTGGCCTATGGTTGGGTGGAACGTTGCAGCGACGTAGCTGGTTGCAGTACAAGCTTCTTCTAAGATAAGTATTCTTGTGTGTAAATCCTTGTAATTGTTTTTATTTTATAAATCCATATGAACATGTTAAATGCTGTGAATGAATGAAATTGCTTCCCTTGTTTTATAATCATTTATGCATCTGTGTATGTTTAAGTTCAATGCATTTTATTTTATGTTCATGGGGATAGATTTCCTAGAATGATAGCTTTATAGTCGCGTCCTCTCACTGGTAGAAGGGTGGGGACATGACAGATTGGTATCAGAGCATCCAGGTTGCAGCAGTGGGCCTTTATGTGCCAAGAAAAGAAGCAAATAGAGGTGGGATAACCTATGTTGAGCACAGGCCAGCAGAAAGAATTTTCGGAAATCACTAAGTGTGAAAAATATTCTCTATGTAGAGGTTGAGAAACGTGAAGCGGAGCCGCAGTAGTAGCTAATTTTACCAAAGCAGAGTCGTAGCAGTGGATGCAAGTTAAAGTTGTCACCGACGTGGAGGAAATTCCAGAAATTTCCCAAGTATGGAGTCGATGGGTGAAATCCTAAGTCCGAGCCGATATAGCGGCTGGAAGTGGCAAATATTTCTGCAATAGAGGATGAGTAACAAAGAAAGAGCTGATGAGACATTGCGGTGGCTAGAAGATGAAGAATCTTCCACAACGGCGGGTGGAAGCTGAAAATTGAGCCTCAATTGCGGCAGGCCAAAGAAAAAGAAGAAGTTGATTCAGCAGCGGGTGGAAGTTGATCTTCGAGCCGCAATGTCGGCTGCATTGTCAACAAGCAAGTGAAGTGTTGAGCTGCTATAAAATAGAGGGAACTTAAGGAAAGAGCTGATACATCGACTAGAAAGTGAATTTCAAAGCCGATGAACATCGACTGAGTTGAGCCAATGAGCGGCGGTCATAAGTTGAAGATCGAGCCGCAATGGTGGCTGGAAATTGGAAATCAAACCACTACGGTGGTGAAAGGAAAACTTAGTTGAAGCTGCTATGGTGGTGGGTGGAAAAAGAGGAAGGAGCCACTACAGCAGGTGAAAGTAAAAAAAAATTTGATGCAGCGGGTGAAAATTTTGAAATTTTTTTCGAAACAGAGAAATTCAGCAGGAATTTTCAGTGAGATCTGAAGGCCCACTAGAAAGATGAAAAATGATAGTCTGTTTATGCACCAGATTTCATGAAATCAATGTATTTACAAATAAAAAAAAGGGCGTTGCCCCTTGACCCCTGTTGTCCCCTTCAGACAGTCATTCTTTGGGAAAGAAAATTTTATGTTTTGACAAAGTTGTCAATGTATGATTTTTCCAAGCGAGGGTAAGTAATTATGCTTTCTATAAATGTTATGCAACTAACAATTGTGTTACTAACACATTTTGCAGAATCATAGTCACCTTAAAGGGAAGTATTTCAGATAGTGTGGTTTGGTAAAGTAAGTTGTGGTTCCTCCATGAGAACCCATTACGTATATGATGCTCGAGAATCCTATGAGCATACGCGAGATGCCATGGGAGAGAATGTCTGAGTTGGAAATGATGACATAGAGTGTAATGGAAGGAGATTCCAAGAGACACTGCCAGATATTGCAGCTACAATGAGAAGCCTGATTAAAGCCTAGGAAGAGCAGCATCAGTTGAATGTTGCTATGTTGCATAGTTTGACAAACTTGCAAATAAAGATAGACTCTGGACAGGGCACGATAAAACCAGAGGGTAATAAGAGCAGTACTAGGAGAAGAAGAAGAAATTCTAGTAGATCATCTGACTCAAAAGAATTCAGTGGGGATTCAAGCTGATCTTCTTCTCACAAGATAAAGAGAAAGAGGTGCCATAGGGATTGCTCTCAAGATGAATTCAAGAAGGCTAAACCTCCTACGTTTGATGGTGAGTTAAAGACTGGACAAGAGGCTAAAGCTTGGATTCTTGGGATAAAGAAGTACTTCCAAGTTCAATATTATTCAGGAAACATGAAGGCAAGGGTTGCCATATTCAATCTGAATGGAAGGGCATCCATTTGGTGGGATCGCTTCAAGTAAGTATAGAGGATCAGTGAAAGGAGACTTAAGTGGAAATAGTTCAAGAAGTATTTCAAGCATAAATACCTCTCTGTCAGGTATTATGATGACAAAATTAAGGAGTTCCATGAGCTGAGATTGGGACAACAGACCATGGAAGAGTATGCAAATAAGTTCTTGGAATTGTTAAGATATGTCAGGTATATCAAAGATGAAAAGGTGAAGATCCAACATTTTCTGAGTGGATTGCCTCAGTCTTACAAAGATAGAATTGAGTTTTATGAACCTAGAACTCTAGAAGAAACATTAAGGAAGGGTAAGTACTACTATGAACAAAGAAAAGGAAAACATGATTACCAAAAGACATGGAAGGACAAAAGGAATCAGAATTCTGGCCAAAGGAAGAAAGGTTTCAAACCTTCTAACTTCAGGAATTAGCAGAAGCAACCGTCACAAATTGAGAAGCAGCTAGCCAAATTGATGGGAGAAAATCCTAAAGAGCCACAATAGAATAGAGGACCGCTCCAATGTTGGATATGTGGAGGATCCCACATGCGTAAGAATTGTCAACTTGAGAATGAGAATGTAAGGCCATCTTACAACCTTCAAGAGGAAGAGATAGTAAGTCAAGTAGCAAGTGTCATCCCTAGGATTTATGCAGCACTGGAGGACCGCCATGTAGATCACCAGTCAACTATGGTTGAAATTGCAGGTAAGATTGTTGAGCAATCTATTTCTATTTTGATTGACCTTGGTTCTACTCATAGTTACATCACTCCTAGAGTAGTGGAGATTTGTGCTTTCAAGAAACTAAAGCATAGAAAATCTTGGTTAGTTCAACTAGCCACTGGAACTAAGAGAAAGGTTAGTGAAGTGGTAGAGAAATGTCTATTGGTTATGAATGGATCGGTCACTTGTGTAGATATGAATGTTCTACCCCTTGGTTCCTATGATGTTCTCATTAAAATGGATTGGTTAGAAGCTTATAGAGTGAAGATTGACTATTATAATAAGACTTTTGAATGCATGGATGAAGAAGGAAACCCAAGAGTTGTAAGAGGCATTCCAAAGGTGATTTCTGTGAGGCATATTTCAGCTATGCAGTTGAAGAAATTCTGTAGGAAAGGTTTCCAGTTATATGCAACCCATATTTTGGAGGAAACAGAGAATGAAGCTCCTAGGTTGAAGGATTTTCATGTGTTGCAAGAATTTAAGGATGTGTTTCCTGATGAGATTCTAGGGCTTCCTCCGAAAAGGGAAATTGATTTCATAATTGAACTTGTGCCAAGAGCAGCACCAGTGTCCAAGACACCCTACAGAATGAGTACACTAGAAATGCTAGAGTTGAAAATGCAACTGCAAGAATTGTTGGAGAAGAATTATACCAGGCCGAGTGTGTCTCCATGGGGAGCACCAGTTCTGTTTGTAAAGAAGAAATATGGTACACTCATGTTGTGTATTGATTACATACAACTGAACAAGTCACTGTGAAGAACAAATATCCCTTGCCTAAATATGATGACCTCTTTGATTAAATGAGAGGAGAAAAGGTATTTTCCAAGATTGACTTGAGGTCTGGTTATCATCAGGTAAGAATCAAGGATGAAGACATTCATAAGACAACCTTCAGAACAAGGTATGGATATTATGAGTTTGTAGTGGTACCATTTGGTCTCACAAATGCACCAGCTACATTTATGTGCCTTATGAATAGTGTCTTCAGTATGTATTTGGACAAGTTTGTTCTTGTTTTCCTTGATGACATTCTTATCTATTCTAAGAATGAGGAAGAGCATGAAGAACATTTGAGGTTGGAATTGCAATTGATCAGGAAGCATAAGTTGTATGCAAAGCTGAGAAAGTGTGACTTCTATAGAGATAGAATTCAGTATTTGGGTCACATTATCTCAGAAGAGGGTATATCAGTAGACCCTGAGAATATTGAGCCCATTATGAATTGTCCTACTCTGAGGAATGTGACAGATGTAATATCTTTTACGGGAATTGCAGGATATTACAGGAGATTCATTGAATAATTCTCCAAGGTTGCACATGCCATCACTTCCTTGCAAAGGAATGGTATAAATTTTGAATGCACATTGAATTGTGAAGAAAGCTTCCAGTGATTGAAGAATCTTCTCACAACTGCACCAGTCTTGAAAGTTGCAGACCCAGAAAAAGATTTTGTGGTGTGTATTGATGCATGAGGACAAGGACTAGGAGGAGTTCTTATGCAGGACAACCACGTGATATCTTATGAGTTAAGAAAGTTGAGAGAGCATGAGAAGAACTATATCACTCATGATATCGAGCGTGCAACCATAGTAAATGCTCTCAAGATGTGGAGGTATTACTTGATAGGTAGGAGATTTAAGCTAAGGATAGATCATTGTGGTCTGAAGTATTTGTTTGATCAACCAACGCTAAATGCTAGGCAAGATAGATGGCTAGAATATTTATGTGAGTTTTATTTTTAAATCAAGCACATAAAAGGAAAGGAGAACAAGGTAGCTGATGCACTAAGTAGAAAGGTGCAGGAAATGCATGTGGCATCTCTTAGTATTTTCTAGTTAGATTTGAGACAGCAGATTGTTAATCATACTGCTGGAGATGAATTGTATGAGCAGGTAAAAGACAATTTGCGGAAGAAAAGTCTTGAGAAGAGGTATAAGGGATAAAAATTGGAAGAAGATGGGCTTCTTACTTATAAGAACAGAGTCTATATTCCAAATATAGTAGATTTGAGGAGAATGCTTATGGATGGGATCCATCAAGCTCCATATTCTGGTCATCCAGGGTATCAAAAGATGATTGCTACAACCATAAAGTAGTATTTTTGGCCAGGAATGAAGAAGGATATGGCTGAATATATTTCAAGGTGCATGAAATGTCAATAGGTAAAGGTTGAGCATCAACACCCAACAGGTTTGTTGCAGCCTTTTCCAGTTCCAGAATGGAAATGGGAAGTTATTTCCATGTATTTTATTACAGGATTATCAATGAATTAGAGACAACATGATTCCATCATGTTTGTGGTGGACAAGTTGACAAAGGCAACACATTTTATACCGATTAAGTCTACGCACAAGATTGATGACATTGCAAAAATATTCATGAAGGATATTTTCAAATTGCATGGATTGCCTAAGGCAATAGTCTCTAACAGAAATGTCAAGGTCAGTTCCAATTTTTGGAAGGGGTTATTTGTAGATTTGGGTACAAAGCTAAAATTCAGCATTGGCTACCATCCTCAGACTGATGGTCAGATAGAGAGAGTGAATCAAGTGCTTGAAGACATGCTTCGCATGTATGTGATGGACAAACCAACCAAGTGGGAAGATTACTTACACTTGGTAGAATTTGCTTACAACAATGGATAGCAACCATCCTTGGGGATGAGTCCATATGAAGCTTTGTATGGAAGAAGGTGTAGGACACCAGTGACATGGGATAATCCAGTGAACATAGTTGTGCTTGGGCTAAAATTTCTCAAGGAAATGGAGTAAGAGGTTGTAAATATCAGGCAGAATCTGAAAGTAGCCCAGGATAGTCAGAAAAGATATGTGGATAAGAATAGGGTGAATAGAGAGTTCAATGTTGGGGATCATGTTTACCTCAAAGTGAGGGAAAAGAAGAGTTCCTTGAAGCTTGGAAGTTGTGCCAAGCTGTCACCTAGATATTGTGGGTCATTTGAAGTGCTTGAAAGAATAGGATCAGTTGCATATAGACTTGCATTTCCTACTAGCACTAGAGATCATAATGTTTTTCATGTTTCTTTGCTTAAGAAATATGTATATGATCCTAACCATGTGATAAATTGGGATGTGATTCATGTGGAACCCAAGGGAGAGTTCCAAATCAAGCCAATATGCATCCTCGACAGGAAGGTCACAATCTTCCGGAATCGAGCCATAGGGCAGGTAAAGGTGCAATGGGAGCACTACGGTCCTAAAGAGGCTACGTGGGAGCTAGAGGATACCATGCGCTTGGCACATCCATTTTTGTTCAATTATGCAGAACACTGAGGCGATGCTAGTGTATCTTTTTTGTTCAGTTTTGCAAAGCACCGAGGACAATGCTATTGAAGGGGGATGGGAATGTAACACCGCAGTTTTGACCCCATTTGCATTAAATGTATATGATGTATATATTGTAATTAATCAAGGTGTGGAGATATAGGAAAAAGCCCCACCATTGATTTAACGTTATTTGTTCGATGATTAAAATCGATGCCGATGGTATTTTGTGCTAGCCAGGCACATTATAATTTGGACATCATGTAAATATGTGTTTTAATTAAAAATACCGACAACCAGCTATGCCAATGCAACAATAATGAGAAGGGGAATGATTTTCTAAGGATGGGGGGGGGATATTCAAACCTTTGGGCCAATGGGGAATAGCCATATGTTAGAGGGAGAACCCATCAAACTATCAAATACCTTTCTTGTCTCATTCACCCAATCATTTATTACTTCCAGAAATCGATTGGGCTAGTTATTGCATGGGATGGGCAAGGTATGACAGCCCAAATTTGAATTGGAGAAACCATCAGTTGTTGGGAAACACATTTTGACTCCTTGGGCAAGCAAAAACCCAAAACGTAGTCCATTCTACCAGGATTCAACATTTTCATGTTTTCCTCACCATTTTTCCTTCACGTGAACTCTCTCAGACATTCTGAACTTCTTGTGTGTGAAACCATTCACATTTTTGGTCTTCCCCACGATTTTGGAGCTCCTGGCATTCACCATTAACATCCTCTATTGTGTTATTCATTTGTCCCAGGGCTGGGAAGTGTTTTTGTCAATGCTCAGTGGTTGGGATCACTCTTGAGTGTTTTTGTGTTGTTTCCACCTCTCCACGGTTGGGGAATTTCATGTTTCAGAGTTGCACAACCAATAGGGGGAGCATAGACACAAATTTTGGATGCTGATTGAGTTCGTTTTGGCCACATTAGGGCCATAAACGAATCCAGAATTTGAATTGCTGCTAAGGGGGTTGTTTTACCCACCCACAAATTCGTTTTGGCTCCCAAGTTGATTTTCATTAATCCCAGATCTGGAAATTGTTGTGTGTTCCCCTGTTGTTTTGGTTGAACTGTTTTTGGAGTGGAAATGGGGTCTGAGCCTACTTGATAAACCTAGTGTGTGTAGGTGCCTCACAGGCAGAGCTACAGGGCTGAATTTCTTTTTTGCACTCCCTGAATAGCAATGGAAGGGAAGGCATGGTCCGAGGGACTGCATAAAAGAGAAGGGGATGCTTCCTTGTGTTGGGTGTTTTTGGATGTCTTAGGAGTCAGGATAGTTCTAGTGCAGGTGCCCGTAGCTCTTGGATTGAGCTCACTAGCTTAGCAACCAACCTTTCCAGCTCCCTATTAGCCTAATAAACACAACTATGTTGGCTTGGCTGAGTTTTGTGTATCCTTGGCTACGTGTGAGCCTGTTGGTTTCCCCTTATTCCTTGTGGAATCATGCCCATCTCGAGGGTGGCAGTGTTCCTGAGAGATTGATGAGCACACTGGCCTATGGTTGGGTGGAACATTGCAGTGACGTAGCTAGTTGCGAGACAAGCTTCTTCTAAGATAAGTATTCTTGTGTGTAAATCCTTGTAACTATTTTTATTTTATAAATCCATATGAACATGTTAAATGTTGTGAATGAACGAAATTGCTTCCGTTATTCGATAATCATTTATGCATCTGTGTATGTTTAAGTTCAATTCATTTTATTTTATGTTCATGGGGCTAGATTTTCTGGAATGATAGCTTTATAGTTGTGTCCTCTCGCCGGTAGAAGGGTGGGGACATGACAGGGTGTCTGTCCAATTCTAAAACCATAACAAGGAAATTTCTCTCACATCTATAGCTATATACAACTAGCAACAACCATATTATTAAGATTAATATGTTTGGGATAGGTAGAAAGGTATATATTTGACATATTGATAATGTTTTTGTCCCTAAAGAATGCGTCAATTATTTGTATCTGATAGTTAATCTAATATAACAATCACTTAATTTGTGGTTGTTAAGCTCACAGTTGTATCATCATTGGAATTAAGCAAACAATTGTATCAAATAGTTAATTTAAAATGTTAATATAATGCTATGCTAGATGGCGTTTGACTGACAAATGAGCTACACATTACCATGCAACTAAGTACAGTTGTCACGCGAGTTCAAAGGAATTTATTAGGAGTTCATAGGAGTTTATTAGGAGTTCAAATGTCACATGAACTACACATTACGTCAACTCCTAGATGTAAAATGTAGTTTGACTGAACCTTGTGCACATTAGTTAAACTAATAGTTATCCAATATAACCGTGATTAGAGATGAAGTTAAGTTAATAGTTGTAGAATAATTGGAGTTAAGCTCATAGTTGTATCTAATAGTTAATGTAAAAGTTAATTAGATACGGTCATGGTTGGAGATAGAATAAATATGGATAGTACACTTCTCTCATTCTTTTCAATAGATGAAAAAGCATAGATGGTAGTCCACCCCAAAATCCTAAGATATATAGGTCTATCAGCCTAAATATAAAGAGAGAATTTACAAATAGAATTGGATTATAAGATTGAAGTTTCATTTTATTTCAAAGCTTGAAAAGTGAGATTTTAGGTATTTATTAGCTTATAAGTTGAAAATGATGTATTGCACTCATTGTTTGTAGATATTTTGAAAAGTAGTTTAATATTCAACATGCAATATACTTGTTAAGAAGGGTTAAAGATAGTTTTTAACTTAAAAATTCATTATAAAATATTGGTTTTTAATTAAAGCTTCATTATTAAAGAGTTTATTTTTCATTAAAACTTCATTGTTGAAGTTCATAATTTTAGATAGAACGTTCTTTGATTGGGATTTAAAAAAAAAAAAAAAAACATTAAAAAAAAATGTTTGACGAACAAAGATAAATCCAAATTCTTGGGAGTCATCAGTCAATATTCAAAGATTGCATTTGAAAAGGAAATGAATGAGATTTGACATTAAATCATTAAGAAATTCAACAACAAATAAGGAGAAGAGCTAGCATGCTAGTTAAAGGTAAATAGATGTATTTAAGGGAGAACTAAGTTTACTAGCTCACCATTAAGTTGTCACATCAAATATCAAACAAATATATCAAATCACATGAGTTTTACCACCAACTTGTTGCAAAAAAAAGTATATTATTCAACTATTATATCATCATATCTCCACTAGCAAATACAAATAAACTACATTACAAAGAGTAGAATTTAAAAAGTCCATGAAATCAGAGATCGCTACCGCATTATTGTTTCATCAGAACAATATTAGTCATTGGAGGAAATTTCAACTCAAAATGGGCCTCCTAAAAAAAATTAATAAAATAATAGTTAAAATAATAAAATAATATTTATTAATTTTGGAGGAAGAAAAGAAAAAAACTAATTTTTTGTTCATATTTTCGACATATCTCCCCGTGTTTTTACTCAAATTTCGATCGGGAGAGCTCGTTGGATGCATAATTTAATTCTGCATCCAACGAGTACCCACTCGGCATACTTTTGACGGACCCCGCTACCCCAAAAACAAGAAATACCTGAAAAAACGTGATGATGACATCATCATCACATTTTTTCAGGTATTTCTTGTTTTTGGGGTAGTGGGGTCCGTCAAAAGTATGCCGAGTGCGTACTCGTTGGATGCAAAATTTAATTCTACATCCAACGAGCTCTCTCGACCGAAATTTGAGTAAAAACATCGGGAGATATGTCGAAAATACAAACAAAAAAAGTAGTTTTTTTTATGATACCTATCGCCAAATTTATATTAAAAAATTGTTTAAGACCTATATGGTATTTCAAATTTAAAGCAATTTCATTGGATAACACATGATGACATGGAATTTGAGTTAAAGTTAAAAGGCCCATTTTGAGTTGAAATTTCCTCTAATAAGTTTTCTATTAGTATTTTGGGATCAATGAAAAATTCAAAGCCCAAAAACCTTAAAGATATGTGCCATTGTCAAGGGATCATTATAGAGGAGATTACTCTGAAAAAGTAATGTCTTCGAAGATGTTTCCAAATCATTGTGTTATCACACCACATGGAGAGTATGTTGCATCAAATTTTATGTATTGATGGAAGTGAATGGATGCAGAGCGAATGACCACGTTGTTTAGAGTTTATGCCACCAGTTTGCAGCATGGATCACGTAGGTAATCAAATAATTTGTGGAATGTGAAGTAGCAATCACAGTTTTGTGTGATAAACGATAAAAAGGACTATGATGAATTCTCCAGAGAAGAATATGTCATAACTACCTCAACGTCACTAGAACTGATCACCATTAGCCTTCAAATAAAATGACACATTCAAGCCCAAAACAGTTATGAAGTCATAAATCATGAAACAAAAGTGTTCAATCTGCAACTTCTCATCACTCTACAAGATACTGTAAATAAGTCAAAGATTATTGGACAATCTTCAAACCGAAATATCGTTGTGTCATCATACCAAGAGGCCATTCTGTCACCAAAACATTTGTTTTGAACTAAAATTTGGGAGATATCACAACATTCATGTATCATGTGATATTTTATATTTAATTTGTTGTTGGATCCTAACCTCCTTTAAAAAGACTCAAAAACCTAATTAATATGTATGTGGAAAAACTAAACGTGTCATGTGAACTGCATATTAATGTAGATGCTCAACTGTCACATGGATGAGTTTATTAGGAGTTTGGAGGAGTTTATTAAGAGATTGAATGATTTTATTAGGAGTTCAACTTCACACCACTGCACATTAGATAGACTCCTAGATGCTAACTGCAATTAAGATAATCCTTAAGCAATTAGACTTGAAGTTAAGCTAATAGTTGTAGAATCATTGGAGTTAAGCTAATAGTTATCCAATATAACCATGATTAGAGTTGAAGTTAAGCTAATAGTTGTATCTCATTGTTCATTTAAAAATTAAAATATCAACAATTGTAATTCAAGTAAAAGTGATGATTGGAGTTGAAGTTAAGATAATAGTTGTATCATCAATGGAGTTAAGCTCATAGTTGTATATAATAATCGAATAGTTTAAGTTTAAGTTTAATTTTTTCCAAATACCATGAACTATACTTCTCAGATGTTAACTAAGTTGTCTTTCATACCATGGATTCTTTTACTTGTTGTAAGGTACTTAATGTGATTTCCTATAGTAAGTCATTGATATTGGGTGAATCCGCGGACCTGGGTAACACTTTTTGGCAAGTGCATTTCGGCAAAAATAGAAAAAACGCACCTCGGTCAAGGGCTTGTTAAACCCTCGACCGAGGTCTTAATATCTCGACCGAGGTTTTATCAAGCCCTCGACCGAGGTTTTGTTCAGCCCTCGACCGAGGTTTTATCAAGCCCTCGACCGAGGTTTTGTTCAGCCCTCGACCGAGGTATTTAAATACCTCGGTCGAGGTTTTGTTCGGTCAAGGGCTTTACAAACCCTCGGTCGAGGTTTCGTTAAGACCTCGACCGAGGTATTTAAATACCTCGGTCGAGGTTCATACCTCGGTCGAGGGTTTAAGAAAATAGACTTTGCCCACATTCAAACAAATGAAAAATTTTATGTGCCTTGCAAAGGTGTACACCCTGCCATTCCTAGCACATAATTGAGCGGAGTTGATACCGATAAATTCACCAACGAATCTTCTATCCATTGAGGTATCATACACGCATTTTGG